>PVJI01001976.1:51667-158666 GCA_004026765.1 Micronycteris hirsuta | reverse complement strand
GGTATGGAGGAATATCAACAGGGGAGTGGTAGGGGGAGAGGGTGGGAATGGGGCACAGAACAAGTAGCATAAATGGGAGGTAGACAACAGACAAGGGGAGGTTAGAACAGTATAGGAAGTACAGGAGCAGAAGGACTTATGTGTAGGACCTATGGACAAAACTAAAGGGAGGGGAAAAGGGGGTAAGGGGGAGGGGGGAAAGAAGGGGGGAAATGGGGCAACTGTAACAGCATAATCAATAAAATATAGTTAAAAAATCAAAAAAAAAAAGAAAGTATATCAAGCATTTTTTTTTCTGACCACAATGTTGTGAAATTAGAAATCAATCACAAGAAGAACACTGAAAAACACATGAAGACATGGGAGCTAAGTAACATGTTATTAAACAATAAAAGGGTTAACAATAGATCAAGAAAGAAATCAAAAGATACTTTGAAACAAATGAAAATGAGGACACAACAAGCCAAAATCTGTGGGAAACTGGGAAAGCAATCCTAAGAGGGAAATTCATAACATTACAGGCCTATTTCAAAAAAGGAGAAGCTCCAATAAACGATTTAACTTCACACTTACAGGAATTTGGAAAAGAAAAATAGACAAAGCCAAAAGTGAGTAGAAGGAAAGAAATAATAAATATCAGAGCATAAATAAGTGAAATAGAGTAAAAAAAATGATACAAAAGATCAATAAATCCATGAGCTGGTTCTTTAAAAGATAAACAAGGTTGACAAACATTTAATGAGACTCATCAAGAAAAGAGAGGACACAACTAAATAAAATCAGAAACCAAAGAGGAGAAATTACAACCGACACCAAAGAAATACAAAGAATTGTAAGAAAATATGAACAACTATATGCCAAAAAAGTGCACAACTTGGACAAAATGGATAAATTTCTAGAAACATACAATCTTCCAAAACTAAATCAGGAGGAATCAGAGAATCTGAATAGACAGAATTACACCTAGTAAAATCAAAACAGTAATAAAAAAAACTCCCAACAGACAAAAGCCCTGGACCAGATGGCCTCACAGGTGAATTATACCAAACATTCTGGGAAGAACTAATACTTCTCCCTCTCAAACTATTAAAAAAATTCAAGACATTGGAAAGCTTCCAATCTCATTTTATGAGGCCAGCATTATTCTAATTCCAAAAACAGATAAATACATTACAAAGAAAATTACAGGCCAATATCCTGATGAACATAGACACTAAAATCCTCAACAAAATATTAGCAAACCAAATATAGCAATGCATCAAAAAGATCATGAACCATGGTCAAGTGGGATTTATTCTGGGATGCAAGATTGGTACAACATTCTCGAGAATGTGATTCATCACATAAATAAAAGAAAGAATAAAACCACATGATTATATCAATAGATGCAGAAAAAGCATTTGATAAAATCCAGCGCCCTTTTATGATAAAAACTCTCAGCAAAGTGGGATTAAGGGGAACATACTTAAACATAGTAAAGGCCATATAAGACAAACCCATTGCCAACATCATACTCAACAGGCAAAAACTACAAGTGTTCCCCTGAAGATGGGGAACAAGACAGGAATTCTGCTTTCACCTCTGTTATTCAACATAGTACTCGAAGTCCTAGCCACAGCAGTCAGACAAGAAGAAACAAAAGGCATCCAAATTGGAAAATAAGAAGTAAAACTGTCTTTATTTGCAGATGACATGATATTCCATATAGAGAACCAGAAAGATTCCACCAAGAAACTACTAGACCTGAGAAATGAACTAAGCGAATCAGCGGGTTACAAAATTAATATCCACACATCAGTTGTATTTTTATATGCCAATAATGAACTAACAGAAAGGGGAATTAAGAAAACGATCACATTAACAATTGCTTCAAGAACAATAAAATACCTAGGAATAAATCTGACCAAGAATGTGCAAGACCTGTAATCGGAAAATTGTAAGACACTGAAAAAAGAAATTGAAGAAGATAAAATAAATGGAAGAATGTAGATTGTGTTCATGGATAGGAAGAATTAACATCATTAAAATGCCCATGCTACTCAAAGTGATTTATAGATTCAATGAAATTCCTATCAAGATTCCAATGTTGTATTTCACAGAACCAGAACAAATACTTCAAATATTTATATGGAACCACAAAAGGCCCTGCATAGCTGCAGCAATTTTGAGAAAGAACAACAAAGTTGGAGGAATCACGCTACCTAATATCAAACTATACTATAAGGCCATAGTAATCAAAACAGCTTGGTACTGGCACAAAAACAGACACATAGATCAATGGAACAGAATAGAGAGCCCAGAAATAAACCCACACCTTTATAGTCAATTAACATTCAACACAGGAAGCAAGCACCTACAAGGGGTAAAGATAGTTTATTCAAATAAATGGTGTTGGGAAAATTGGACAGATATGTACAGAAAAGTGAAACCAGACCTCCTTCTTATACCTCCTTCTTACACCTTCTTATATTTGGAAAGAATACATTCCAAATGGATTAAAGACTTAAATATTAGACCTGAAACCATAAAAATCCTAGAAGAAAATATATGTAGTAAAATTTCGGATGTTACTCATAGCAATATTTTATTTGATGTATCTCCCAGGCAAGGGGGAAAAAAGAGAAAAAATAAACAAATGGAACTACATCAAACTAAAATGTTTTTACACAGCAAAGGAGATCATCAACAAAATAAAACGATGAATTGCAGAATGGGAGAACATATTTGCCAATACTTCTGGCAAGGAGTTAATATCCAAAATGTATAAATAACTAACAAAACTCAACACCAAAAAGCCAAACAATCCAATTAAAAAATGGGCAAAGGATCTTAATAGACACTTCTCTAAAGAGGAGATGCAAATGGCCAATAGACTTATGGAAAGACGCTGAACATCACTAATCATCAGAGAAATGCAAATTCAAATCACAATGAGATATCACCTCACACCTGATGGAATGGCTATCATCAATAAATTAACAAACAACGAGTGCTGGGGAAGATGTGGAGAAAAGGGAACTCTCATGCACTGTTGGTGGGAATGCTGATTGGTGTAGCCAGTGTGGAAAGCAATATGGAGATACCTCAAAAAATTAAATATGGTCTGCCTTTTGACCCAGTGATCCGACTTCTGGGAATATATCTGAATAAACCTAAAAAAACTATTTCAAGAGAGTATAAGCACCCCTATGTTCATTATTTACAATCACCAAGATATGGAAGCAGCCCAAGTGTCCATCAGTAGATGAGTGGACAAGACAACTATGGGACATTTACACGGTGGAATATTACTCAGCCATAAAAAAGAAGAAAAGTTTACTGTTTGTGACAGCATGGATTGACTCAGAGAGCATTATGCTAAGTAAAATAAGCCAGTCAAAGACAAATACCGTATGATTTCACTCATATGTGGAATCTAATGAACAACCTAAACTAACAAACAGAGACAGACTCTTAGATGGAGAGCAGGATGACAGCTATGGGGGAGACAGTGGAGGTTAGAGGGTAGAGCAGAGGCGTCAAACTAATTTTCACCAGGGGCCACATCAGCCTTGTGGTTGCCTTCAAAGGGCTGAAAAAATGTATAAATGTAACTACTCCTTAATCGTTAAGGAATTGAAATTACATTCAGCCCTCTGAAGGCAACTGTGAGGCTGATGTGGCCCTTGGTGAAAATTAGTTTGGCACCCCTGGGGTAAAGGGATCAAGCAAAAAGGAAAAAGGACTCATGGACATGGACAACAGTGTGGCAACTGCAGGGTGGAGGGGTTTATAAGGTGGTTAAATTATAATGAAAAAAAAAACATACTTTTTAAAAAAAGAACACTGGGGATAGGAGTGGCTGGTATGGAGTAGCTTTCAGTTTTGGCTTAACTGTATTATGTGAATATTGTACAAGGGCATGTGTTACTTTTGTGAGTTGAAAATGAAGAGAAAAAGAGAGACCACAGCACAAAAAGTAAGTTCATTTAGGGCTCTCAGTTCTAGTTTAAGCGGTAAAACCTCATAGGCTTTCTTTCATTTGGTATTTGAAAATGGTGCATGAATTCATTTGAGAGTCCATAATTATAAGTTGCTTCTTAGTCCCCAGTAACAGGTTTTATCCTTTAATAAAGCTATTTAGATGGGACCACAGATGATAAAAGGCATAGCCATTCAGAGGGACAAATATCCAGTTTCTCCTAAAACTTTCCAGCACTATTTTGGGCATCTGAGGCCAGTTCTTCACAGAGCTGAGTGGCAGTGGCTGTCATTCCCTTTGCGCTTGAGTATTTTTACACCTTGCCTGCTTTGTCAGCAATGGGACTTGCATGGCACTCTTGGTATTTGAGCTTGCAGCCCCCTTGGAATTTGCTCATTATCTATCAAGGTGATGTTCTCATAGCTCAGCGATCATGAACTGTCCTATATATACAGGGTGGGTCAAAAGTATGTAGGTTTACAATTTTAAGTATGTGAAACATAGAGTTTATTCTTATATTATTGTTTATTAATTATTGTATTATTTTCCATACAAACAACTATAAACTTACTTTTGCCCTACCCTGTGTAAGAGTGTAGCTTAGATCCAAATCATTAAACATGATTCTCTTAAATATCAAATGGTTTCTACAACAACCACTGTTAATACAACTTCCGATCCTCTTTTGTCCTTGGGAAACATTTATTTGACTGCCTCAGAAGAGCTCAAGCTTATCCATGTTGTTTTGTCTGCACCACCTCAAACACTATTCAGGTTCTGTACTTCATCTCTTCAGAACATAGGGGAAGGAAGCAAGCCAATCAGGTAAACATAGTGCTTTCTTAATGGGTGAGGTATCGAGGCATAAGATTGAGAAGTCCACTCATTAGTAAATTTTTGTCTAGCCACATATTCACGAATGATATATTTAAAATTTAAAAAAATGGACCATGATTAAGACATATCCAATTTATAATGTGCTAATTACCTAAGTCACCTAAGATAAAATTATAGGTGTCATTCTTTTTGTTGTTATTGTTGTTTTTTATTTTTTAATTTTTATTTATTTTTAAATATATTTTATTGATTATGCTATTACAGTTGTCCCGTTTTTCCCCCTTTCTTCCCCTCCACCCCCATACCCCCCCTTCCCCGCCCTTTAGTTTTTGTCCATAGATCAAACACATAAGTTCTTTGGCTTCTACATTTCCTATACTATTCTTAACCTCCCCCTGTCTGTTTTCTACCTACCATTTATGCTACTTATTCTCTGCCCCTTTCCCCCTTCATTCCCCCTACCACTCCCCTGGTGATATCTACCCCCTACCTTATATAAATCTCTTTAACATTTCATACAATAAAGGCTGGGTGACGATGAACTTCTTGAACTTGACCTTATCTGAGAAGCACTTTATCTGCCCTTCCATTCTAAATGATAGCTTTGTTGGATAGAATAATCTTGGATGTAGGTCCTTGCCTTTCATGACTTGGTATACTTCTTTCCAACCGCTTCTTGCCCATAAGGTCTCTTTTGAGAAATCAGCTGAAAGTCTTACGGGAACTCCTTTGTAGGTAATTATCTTCTTTTCTCTTGCTGCTTCTAGGATTCTCTCCTTATTTTTAATCTTGGGTAATGTAATTATGACGTGTCTTGGTGTGTTCCTCTTTGGGTCCAACTTCTTTGGGACTCTCTGAGCTTCCTGGACTTCCTGAAAGTCTATTTCCTTCACCAGCTTGGGGAAGTTCTCCTTCATTATTTGTTCAAATAAGTTTTCAGTCCCTTGGTCTCCCTCTTCTCTTTCTGGCACCCCTATGACTCAGATGTTGGGACATTTAAAGATGTCCTGGAGGTTCCTAAGCCTCTCCTCAGTTTTTTGAATTCTTGTTTCTTCATTCTTTTCTGGTTGGGTTTTTTTTTTCTTTCTGCTGGTCCACTCCATCGATTTGAGTCCCAGTTTCCTTCTCATCCCTATTGGTTCCCTGCAGATTTCCCCTCATTTCCTTTGTATTATCCTTCACTTTTTCAAGAAATTGTGAGCATTTTTCTTCCAATCCTGTGAGCATCCTGATTACCAGTGTTTTGAACTGTGCATCGGATAGGTTGGCTATCTCTTCGTTGCTTAGTTTTATTTTTTCTGGAACTTTGATCTGTTCTTTCATTTGGGCCATTTTTTTTTTCTCAGTGCACCTGTTACTTTAAGGGGCAGAGCCTTAGGTGTTCACCAGGGCAGGGTAACTCAGGTCGTTGTGTTGTGATGCTGCCTGTGAGGCGGGTCCTGAGAGAACAATGGTGCTTGCTCCGCTCTCCGAACTTGCACTGCTACCCACAAGAAAGTTGGGTCCTTCCTTGCTGGCTCTGGGGTGAGTGGGAGGGCCTGCACAGTTCCAAGTCCCTGCGGATCTCCCCAATGACCTCTCCTGTGAGGCCGGGAGTTTCTCCTGCCTCCACCTCAACCCCCACTGGTGTTTTCAATTGGTGGTTTGAGGTTTTATTTCCCTGAGTTGGTGGGTTGCTGCTCCGTCTGCTCCACTCCCCGCTTTTTCTCCCAGTTTATCTGCACGCAAATGAGGACCCACCCGGTCCACCAATCTCAGCCCCGCTGGGTCCGGGTGTGCTAGGTGCTGGCTGAGTTTTGGTCAGGGACGCCTGCTGCAGGTCTCTCCTGGCAGCTGCAGCATTGCCAGCACCACTACACAAACCACCATCTTGCCATGTGCTCTCCGCCCGGCTCCGCCCCGCTTACCATTCTAGTTGAACGTGTCTTCTTGAACTCCTTGGTTGTCGGACTTCCACTCAGTTCAATTTTCTGTCAGATCTGGCTGTTTTTGTTTATTTAAATTGCTGTTTTTCCTCTTGGTTGTGTGAGGAGGCAGTGTGTCTACCTACGCCTCCATCATGCCAGAAGTCCTCTATAGGCGTCATTCTTGACCCTTTCCTCTGCATCCATTTTCATATGATCGATATTTCTATCTCATTGAACACTAGCTCTTAGATCTTTATCTCAGCATTAGATTGTCTAAGTTATCAGTTAGTGATCTATATATAGGTATTAACTCATAAATTAACATATTTATTTTATTCTTTTTAATTTTAAATTATTGTTGTTCAGTTACAGTTGTCTGAATTTTCTCCCCTCCCCTCCCCCTCCCTCCACCCAAACCCACCTCCCTCCCTTGCTTCCACCCTCCCCCTTGGTTTTGTCCATGTGTCCCTTATAGTAGTTCCTGAAAACCCTTCTCCCTACAATCCACGTCCCCCCCTCCCCGCTACTGTTAGATTGTTCTTAATTTCAATGTCTCTGGTTATATTTTACTTGCTTTTTTCTTTTGTTGATTATGTTCCAGTTAAAGGTGAGATCATATGGTATTTGTCCCTCACCACCTGGCTTATTTCACTTAGCATAATGCTCTCCAGTTCCATCCATGCTGTTGGAAAGGGTATAAGTTCCTTCTTTCTCTCTGCTGTGTAGAATATTTAAATGTGTTAACCCATAAGACATCATTTCTACTCCTATCAAAGACTAATTGATAAATTGGTAAAACATGTGTTGGAAGCAACATGAGATTTTTTAATTTTTATTTTTAAATGATCATTTTAAGAGATGTAGCTCTTCTTTTGCAGTTAGAATAAAATTTTCCAGTGTCTAATTCAACATTTCCAAAATATATTATATGGAAGACTATTTATGGGATGTTAGTAAATGTTAGGTTTTAAGAAAGGTTTATGATCAAATGACTTTGGGAAATACTAGGTTAACAAAGATAAACATATTTATCTATCTCTGCAGGACCGTTCAGAGCCCTTACTAATACAATGTACATCGTGAAGGTGGCCAGTAAATGGTATTTCTCAACAGTATTTGAATAATTTTTTAATTTTCTTATTATAACTTATTTATTTTTCATCTTTATTGAGATATAATTGATATATAATGCTGTGTAAGTTTAAGGCATATAATGATTTGATATATTGTAAAATGATTATCACAATTATTTTAATTAATACTTCCTTCATCTCAAGTAAGTACCTTTTTGTGTATGTGGTGATAATATTTAAGATATACTTTCTTATCAACTTTGAAGTATACAATACAGCACTGTTGACCATAATCACCATGCTGTACATTAGATCCCCATAATTTATTCATCTTATAACTGAAAGTCTGTACCTTTTGATCAACATCTTCCCTAGGACTTCCAGCCAAGATGGAGGGTTAGGAGATATGCTTTGCTTCCTCCCATACCCCAAGGAAGGATAACAACAAATTTAAAAACAACAAGAACTACCAGAAAATCAAACTGTGTGGAAGTCTGATAAACAAGGAGTTAAAGAAAAACATTCATCCAGACTGGTAGGAGGGGAAGAGATGGGCAGTTTGGGCAGAGAAGACATGAGACCAGACAGTGGCTGGTGGACCAGGTGGTCTACATTCGCAAGTGGATAAATCCCAAGGAACAACTAGGGAGCAAGGAAGACTGCGTAAACCAGGTTTCCAACATGAGAAACTAAAGACTCCAAACCTCTGGCTGTAAAAAACCATGGGGGTTGTGTTGGTGGGAGAAACTCCCAGCCTCACAGGAGAGTCCCTTGGAGAGATCCATGGGGTCCTAGAATGTACATAAGACCACCTACCTGGGAATCAGTGCCAAAAGGGCCTGATTTGATTGTGGGCAGTAGGGGAAGTGACAAAGTAGGGCAAGAACTGAGCAAGACACACTGTTCCCTCTCAGATCCCTCCCCCCCACACAGTGCCACAATGCAGAGAAGTAGGTTGCCCTACCCTGGCAAATACCTAAGGCTCCACCCCTTATAACATAACAGGTGTACTGAGACAAAGAAATATGGCCCAAATGACAGAACAGATTAAAACTCCAGAAAAATAACTAAGCAACATGGAGACAGACAACCTATCGGATGTAGAGTTCAAAACACTGGTAATCAGGATGCTCACAGAAATGATTGAGTATTGTTGCAAAATAGAGGAAGAAGTACGAGCTATGCAAAGTGAAATAAAGAAAAATATACAGGGAACCAACAGTGACATAAAAGAAGGGACTAAAATCAATAATTTGGAGCAAAAGGAAGAAATAAACATTAAACTAGAACAGAATGAAGAAACAAGAATTCAAGAAAACAAGGAGAGGCTTAGGAATATCTGGGACAACTTTAAACATCCCAACATCCAAACCCTAGGGGTGCCAGAAGGAGAAGAGGAAGAGCAAGAAATTGATAACTTATTTGAAAAAATAATGGAGAATTTTTCCAATCTGGCAAAGGAAATAGACTTCCAGGAAGTCCAGGAAGCTCTGAGAGTCCCAAAGAAATTGGAGCCATGGAGAAACACACCAAGGCACATCATCATTAGGCTACCCGAGATTAAAGATAAAGAGAGAATCTTAAAAGCAGCAGGAGAAAAGGAGACAGTTACCTACAAAGGAGTGCCCATAAGACTATAAGCTGGTTTCTCAAAAGAAACCTTGCAGGCAAGAAGGGACTGGAAAGAAATATTCCAAGTCATGAGAGGGAAAGACCTACATCCAAGATTACTCTATCCAGCAAAGCTATCATGTAGAATGGAAGGGCAGACAAAGTGCTTCATAGATAAGGTCAAGTTAAAGGAGTTCATGACCACCAAGCCCTACGTGAAATGTTAAAGGGACTTATTTAAGAAGAAGATGATCAAAACTATGAACAGTAAAATGACAACAAATTCACAACTATCAACAATTGAACCTAAAAAACAAAAACAAACTAAGCAAAGAACTAGAACAGGAACAGAATCACAGATATGTAGATCACATGGAGGGTTATCAGAGGGGAATAGGAAGGGGGAGAGTGGGGGAAAAGCCCCAGGAAATAAGAAGTATAAATAGGTAGGCACAAAATAGACAGGAAGAGGTTAAGAATAGTATAGGAAATGGAGAAGACAAAGAACTTAATGTATGACCCATGGACACAAATTAACAGTGGGGGGAATGCTGGTAGGAGAGGGGGGTGCAGGGCAGATGTGGGTAGAGGGAAGAAAAAAGTGGGGCAACTATAATAGCATAATCAATGAAATATACTTTAAAAAACCGCATCTCCCCATTTATTCCACCACCTAGCCCCTGGCAACCACCATTTTACTCTGCTTCTATGAATTTCACTGTTTTAGAAACCACATAAAAATGAGATCATACAAATTATATTCTCTGACTTATTTTACTTCTAATAATGCCCTCAAGGTCCCTCCATGTTGTTGTAAATGGTAGGAGTTTCTTCTTTTTATGGCTAAATAATATTCCATCACATATATACATTTACTTTATCCCTTCATTTGTCAATGTCTTGGCTACTGGGAATAAAGCTGCAAATAACGTAAGAGTGCAGAAAGCTCTTGAGATAGTGTGAATAGTTCCTTAAAAAATCAAGGGAAAGGGGAGTGGGCATAGGTAGAAGAGGGTAAAGGGGATAAATAGTGATGGAAGGAGACTAGACTTTGGGTAGTGAATACACAATACAATATACAGATGATGTGTTATAGAAATGTACACTTGAAACCTATATACTTTTATTAACCAATGTCATCCCAGGAAATTCAATAAAAAGAAATGTTAATAAATAAATAGAATAAAAGTAAAAAATAAAAATAAGCACTTCATTGGACTAATATTTTTCAAAAACCATTTTTTCACATTACTGGGCTAACTCATCCACTTAAAGGGGACAAAACAGTTTTTCTCTCAATATTTGAGAAAGGACACTGGGAAATTTTGTAGCATGCAACTGATAAGATTTGGTTTTGTGGGACACTGCTGAGAAACAGGAATTGGAAACTCAAAAAGAAGCGTATCTCCTCTATAAGCAACCCCGGGCCTTTCCAGGGTATTAAGACCCTGTTCCATCGACAATTTGTCCCACAGATTTGCTCTGCAAGACTGAAGCAGGAAGAAGAAAAAAGGAAGAAGGGAGGGAGGGAAGAAGAAAATGAGGAAGGAGAGAGGAAGGAAGGAAGTGAGGAAGGATGGATCTAAGATTGAGGGCAACAATGTGTACAGGAATGTCTGTGTTTTCTTAACATCCAGCAAGAATGACAAGTCCAGAAGAACAGATGAAGGTACAGATGAAGAACAAACTGATGGGTAGATGTTTCAGGTCAGGGATGCAATCTTCAGGGACATAAAAGTATAAAAACTAACAAAAGGTTCTACAAAGGCCCTTTACAAGACATTTAGTGTCATCTGTTGAATTCATCTCACTGTTAGAATGCTGTTGACTGAAACAGAGCGGATTGAAATGGAGCAATAGACCCTAGCTACTCAACACCAATAAAACCATGCTTTTACAGGGTGAGGGGAGATTAAAAGTCTATCTTATCTAAATCACATTAGAGTATATACTTATGCTATTTTAGAAATGGCCTTCACTATATGGACTTTTTACACATATGAACTACTTAATATAGACAACTTTGAAGCTTCAAATAGTAGACAGAAAAAAAAAAAAACCTATGCATTCAAATGACTAGTTCCCTCTGTACCCAAACCTCTACCTTGCTCTGAAAAGCTATCCACCATTCCCTCACTGTGGCCACTGTCGTATCTATAATGGAGGACCTGTCAGGTGCAAGCTTCTGCCATAATACATTTGTCTTCTTCCCCACAGTGTTGTTGACAAGTGAGGAAAGTGGGGGAAAGAATTAGTGTTTTGGAGCCAGGCATAATTGCATTTGAAACCTCATTTCAAAATTTACTCACTCTGTACCTTTGGGCCAGATATTAGTTTGAAACACATGAAATTGTCAATGTTCACCTAGTTTTGATGAATAAGAATGGCAATTTCATACAATTCAACCTAAACATCTGAGCCATGGTTTTCTCATTTATAAATGGTACTAATAGTGCTTTTAATTGTGACAATTACATATGTGTAAAGTATTTGGCACAGTCCTGGAACAAAGTGGGGCTCAGTAAATGGGAGCTATTATTACTGATCACTTAGAGCATGTCCCACACATTTTCTCTCCCTCCTTCTTTGTTCAGAGCATTATTCAGTTCCCAGTTCATTATTGTCTTTAACTCACCCTAAATCTCTTTAATAACCTTTCTTTTCTATCTATTGCCTGTTTCTCAATCATCTCAGATCTCTCTCTTTTTTATCTCACTCTCTTTCTGTCTCTTCCCTTACACATTTCTGTCCATGTGAGCCACAAAAGAATACTATAAGATGCTATACAAAACCTTTGCCAGTAACTTCAATGGTCCTTGAAAGTTCCCAAAGCAGCTTTCAGGATGTACACAGAAGTCGCTCCAATCCTTCCTTCAGTTCCTAATTAAAAACTGCTCTTCTTCAGGCATTGATATCGAAGACATATTTGAAAGATTATATTCAGTTTTGTAGCAATCTCTTTTAATTACTAACCTTTCCTCTGTGTGTTCATTTAAAAGTATATCATTTTGGCCGTACATGGAGCTTTAGTGGGCTAGTTTTGGAACCTAACACTGTTCACACTTCAACAGGAAAATGAGCTTTAGAAACCCAATTCTTTCTGAATTTCTAAGACAGGTTGCAAAAAACCTGTAGAACAAAGAAGGAAGATACAAGTGACAGGATCACAGAAACAGCAATGTTTCATTTTGTGAATTACAAATTCTACGCTAAAGCAAGTTTGTGTTGAACATCTTTTTGTACAGTTATTTGGTGTGCTTCAGAAAGTTTCTGGACTGCTGTTTGCAAGATCTCCATAAAGCATAGCAGTTTCTCTCTACTTTTAGTGGACAAGAGTTCTTCATTTTATTATCTTCTCAAAAGCCTAAATACTCAGACCTATGCATGGCCAAAATACATGCGTGCATATAAGATTTAAAATATTACCAATATATTGTAAAATATTTTGGAACAAAAATAACTTACTAAAAGGCCCTTTGTTATATGTACTGTCTGCTTGATAGAGGTTTGGGAAATTGCATGTTATATAAGATTATTTTCAGTAAAAATCCAGTGGGTTCACACATTAGTATGGAATATTATATAGGACATGGTAACCTATAATCTACATTATAGCTGGGCATCTGGGTTTACTGAATACAATATTCTCCTCATATACATTAATCAAAACACTATTGATAGCTAAACAATCCAAGATTTTTTCAGACTAGTCACCTAATTTCAGCCCTTGACTCTCCTTTAAGATTATTTATACAAATATAATATTATTGGTTTGTGTCATGCACTATAGTAAGTGATTGTCATTATTTAATTAAATTTCACAAAAACCTTACAAAAAAGGGATTATTAGGCCCATTTAGTTTACTTATCTTATACAAAACTGCAGTCAACAAGGAGTACTGATCTTTGCTCATGCCACACTATATATTATAATGTATAGTCCATTGCATTATTAACATATTTGACAAAAGAAGTTTCCTTCTCTGGGTATTCTATTATTAACTTGGAAAGATGAGGCTTACTTGCTAAAAATAACTGGAAATTATTCTGAACACAGTTCAAATTGTGTGTTTTCTGATAATAAGTGAAGACAAGTTTAGAGAAGATTAAAAGGAACTGAAGAATTCTGGAACACAGCTCAGAGGAGAAATTTTTTCTTTTGGTTTTTAAATCCCAGAATTGCCCCCTGGGCACTCACACTAGCAACCCACATGCACAATCATTATAGTCCACAACTGCATTCATCATAAGTACTGCCATTTGCTGAACACTTCTTTTTTAAAGCGTTTGGACATACTCTGGCTTATTTGATCCTTATAATCTCCTTTTAAGGGCAGGGAAGATATATACTCATATTATTGCTGAAAGGAAATGGCATTCACTCACCCCAGATCCAGTAGTAGCTCCTTGGGGGAGGACCTGAATACAAATTTAGATTTTGTGAATCTGAGCCCAGTATTTTTCTGTCTATGTCAGTGTTTGCAAGAATCTGGTAAGTATATCTGTAGTGGGTGCCACATGATTTTAGTTGCACACAGATGACTCTTTATTCTCAAGGTCAGTATTTATTTTTATGGATTAAAAATATATAAAAAGTAAACCATTATTTCAGGGTTTTATTGGTTAGGATGAATCTACAGCTTATATTTAACTTAGAATAGTGAGTTTAATCCATGTAAATGTTAAATAAATAATAATCCAGGTGGTATGCACATATAGTGAAAGACAATAATCAAAATCTGGGAAACTACACCTTATATAATGTAGTATATTTCATAATACAAATTATCACTTGTACTTTCCATTACCTGATAGAGATTTTTTTATTTTTGTTCTATTACAGTTGTCCCTATTTTCTCCCATAGTGCTCCCCTGCCCCACCGACCCACCACTCTACAGTCAGTCTGCACCTTGTTGTCCATGTCCATGGGTCATTGATACTTGTTCTTTAACTAGGTCCTTCCCCTTCCTTCCTCCCTTATCCCCCTTCCATCTCCCCTCTTGTCCCTGTCAGTTTGTTCCTTGCTTCCATGTCCCTGGTTCAATTTTGGTCATTGTTTTGTTTTGTTCATTAGGTGTCTCTTATGGGTGAGATCATGTGGTATTTGTCTTTTGCTGCCTGGCTTATTTCACTTAGCATAACACTTTCTAGTTCCATTCATGCTGTTATGAAAGGTAGAAGTTCCTTCTTTCTTTCTGCTGCATGGTATTCCATTGTGTAAATGTACCATAGTTTTTTGTTCCACTCATTTACTGATGGGCCCTTAGGCTGTTTTAACACTTGGTTATTGTAAATAGCATTGCTATGAACATAGGAACATATAAGTTCTTTTGAATTGGTGTTTCAAGATTCTTAGGGTATAATACCAGTAGTGGAATTGCTGGGTCGAAAGGCAGTTTCATTTTTAGTTTTCTGAGGAAATTCCATACTGTTTTCCACAGCGGCTGCACCAGTCTGCATTCCCACCGATAGTGGACTAGGGTTCCCTTTTCTCTGCATCCTCACTAGCACTTGTGGTTTGTTGATCTGTTTATGATGGCCATTCTGACTGGTGTGTGGTGGTATCTCATTGTGATTTTAACTTCCAATTCTCAGATGGCTAGTGATGCCGAACATCCTTTCATATGTCTATGGGCCTTCTGTTTGTCCTCCTTGGAGAAGTTTCTGTTCAGATCTTTTGCCCATTTTTTAAAATTGGATTGTTTGTCTTCATAGTGTTGAGTCCTATGAGTTCTTTATATATTTTGGAGATCATGTTTATGTTTAAGTCTTTCATCCATTTTGAGTTTATTCTGATGTATGGTGTAAGTTGGTGGTGTAGCTTCCTTTTTTTGCATATACCATTCCAGATTTCCCAGCACCATTTGTTGAAGAGGCTATTTTTACTCCATTTTATGATTCTTCCCCTTTTGTCAAATATTAATTGACCATAGACACATGAATTTATTTCAGGGCTCAATTTTGTTACATCGATCTATGTGTCTGTTCTTATGCCACTACCAGACTGTTTTGATAACAGTGGCCGTGTAGTATAGTTTGATATCAGATATCGTGATCCCTTCTACTTTGTTCTTAAGGTTGCTGAGGCTATTCAGGGTCTTTGTTTGTTCCATATAAATGTTTGAAATATTTCTTCTACATCTGTGAAATATGTCATTGGTATTTTAATTGGAATTGCGTTGAATCTATAGATTTCTTTGGGTAGTATGGACATTTTAATGATATTGACTCTTTCAATCTATGAACACAGTATATGTTTCCATTTGTATCTTCCTTGATTTCTTCAGTGTTCTGTAATTTTTTGAGTACAGTTAGGTTAAGTACTCCTTGATTAAGTTAATTCCTAGGTACTTTATTTTTCTTGTTGCTATAGTAAGTAGGATTTTTCCCTAATTTTTGTTTCTGATATTTCATTGTGTACAAAAATGCCTTTGATTTATGAATATTGACTTTGTATCCTGTATTTTGCCAAATTTACTTATTAGGTCGCATAGTTTCTTTGTGGAACCTATAGGGTTTTCTATGTACACTATTGCAAATAACTTCCTCCTTTCCAATTTGGAAATCTTTTATTTCTATTTCTTGTCTGATCACTGCACTAGAACTTCCAACACTATGTTGAATAAAAGTAGTGAAAGTGAACATATGTATCTTGTTCTTGATCTTAGGGGGAAAGCTTTTAGTTTTTTCCTATTGAGTAGGATGTTGATTGTAGGTTTCTTGTATAAGGCTTTTGTTATGTTGAGGTATGCTCCCTCCACTACCACTTTATTGAGCATTTTTATCAAAATGGATGCTGTTTATCAAATGCTTTTCTGGTCTATTGATGAGATCATGTGAAATTTGTCTTTCATTTTGTTTATGTGGTGTATTATGTAAATTGATTTGCAAATATTATACCGTCCTTGAATCCCTAGGATGAATACTACTTCATCATAGTGTATGATCTTTTTAATGTATTGCTGGATCTGGTTTGCCATATTTGGTTGAGGATTTTAGTTTCTATGATCATCAGCAAGGTTGGCCTATAGTTTTCTTTCTTTGTTGTGTCTTTACCCGGTTTTGGAATTAGGAGGATTCTGGCCTCATAAAAAGAGTTTGGGACTTTTCCCTCTCCTTGAATTTTATGGAATAGTTTGAGAAGGATAGGAGTTAGTTCTTCCTTTAATATTTAGTAAAATTCTCCTGTGAAGACATCTGGTCCAGAGCTTTTGTGTGCCAGGAGTTTTTGACTGGTGCTTCAATTTCAGTAATTGTTATCAATCTCTTCAGGCTTTCTGCTTCTTCTTGATTCAGTTTTTGAAGATGATATCTTTTTAGAAATTTTTCCATTTTGCCCAGGTAGATAAAATTTCTTGGCATATAGTTGTTTGTAGTGATTTCTTACAATCATTTGTATTTCCATGGTATCATTTGTAATTTCTCCTCTTTTGGTTCTGATTTTACTTAATTGGATCTTCTCCCCCAACCCCCAACCCCTTTTTTTGCATGAGTCTGGTTAAAGGTTTGTTGATTTTGTTTACCTTTTCAAAGAACCAGTTCCTGGATTTATTAATCCTTTGAATTGTTCTTTTTGTCTCTATGTCGTTGAATTCTGCTCTGATCTTGATTATTTCCTTCCTTCTACTCACTCTGGGCTTTGTATGGTGTTCTTCTAGTTTTTGAAGATGTAGGGTTAGGTTGTTTGAGATTTTTCTATTTTCTTTAGTTATTTATTTTTAAAAATTATTTTATTGTTGTTCAAGTACAGTTGTCTGAATTTACCCCCACTACTCCCCCTGTACCCTTGCCATACCCACCTCCCTCCCCTGCTTCCACCCCCCACCCCGGTTTTGTCCATGTGTCCACTATCTTCTTTAGATAAGCCTGTATTGCTATGAACTTCCCTCTTAGGACTGCCTTCACTATATCCCATAGATTTTGGTTTGTTGTGTATGCACTTTCATTTGTTTCCAGGAACTTTTGATTTCTTCCTTGATCTCATTGTAAATCCATTCATTATTTAATAACATGGCATTCAGTCTCCATGAATTTGAACATTTTTGAGTTTTGTTTTCCTTGAGGTTGATTTCTAATTTCGAGCCATTGTGATCCAAGAAGATGCTTGATATGATTTCAACGTTCTTGAGCTTGTTGAGGCTTGTTTTGTGACCTAGTATGTAGTCTGTCTTTGAAAATATTCCATGTCTTTTGAAAAGAATGTATATTTAGCTTCTTTGGGGTGAAAGGTCTGTATATATCGATTAAGCCATTTGATTTAGAGTGTTTTTCAATGCCAAAATATCCTTGTTGACTCTTTGCTTTGAAAATCTATCCATTATTGATAATGGGGTGTTAAAATCCTCTACTATGAGTGTGTTGCTGTCAATATCTTTTTTGAAGCCCTCCAATATTTTCCTTATATATTTAGGTGCTCCTATGTTGGGTGCATATATGTTTACAAGGGTTATATCTTCTTTATGGATTATTCCCTTAGACATTATATAGTGTCCTCTATTGTCTCTTTTTATGGTCTTTGTTTTAAAATTTATTTTATCTGATATAAGTATTGCTATCCCAGCATTTCTTTCCATGTACATTTGCTTGGAATATTTTTGTCCATCCCTTCACTTTCAGTCTGTGTAGATCTTTTGTTCTGAGGTGGATTTCTTGTAGACATCATATATGTGGTTCATGTTTTCTTATCTATTCAGTTACCCTAAGTCTTATGATTGGAGCATTTAATCATTTACATTTAAGGTTATTATTTATAGGTACTTATACATTGCCATTTTCCCCTTCATATCTCTCTTTCTCTCTCTCTAATTCTCTCCTTTACTTCATTTTCTTAAAGCAGTCCATTTAGCGTCTCTTGCAATATTAGTTTGATGGAGATGTGTTCTGTTAGCTTTTTGTTGGGAAACTCCTTATTTTGCCTTCCATTTTAAAGGGGAGTTTTGCTTGGTAGAGTCGTCTTCATTTCAGGCCTTTGCTTTTAAACTTGGAATATTTCTTGCCACTCCCTTCTGGCTGGTAGTGTTTCTGTTAAGTAATCAGCTGATAGCATTATCAGGGCTACCTTGTATGTTACTAGCTGTTTATCCCTTGCTACCTTTAATATTCTCTCTTTGTCTTTACATTTTGTCATTTTTATTATGATGTGTCTCGGAATGATCCTCTTTGGATTCATCTTGATTAGGACCCTCTGTGCTTCCTGGACTTGTGTGACTTTTTCTCTCATCAAATTAGGGAAGTTTCTTGTCATTACTTTTTTCAAACAGGTTTTCTATGCCTTGCTCCTCCTCTTCTCCTTCTGGTATTCCTATATTATGGATATTATTATGTTCCATGTTGTTCTGCAGCTCCTTTAAGCCCTCTTCATTCTTTTTGAGTCTTTTTTGTTTTGTTCCTCTGTCCGGGAATTTTTTCTTCCTTGTTCTGAAGCTCACTGATTCAATCTGCTGCTTCATCTAGCCTGCTTTTAATTCCTTCTACTGTGTTCTTCAAATCAGAAATTGTATTCTTCATTTCTCCCTTACTCTTAATGGTAGTTCCCATGTCCTTTTTCATGCTGATGTCATTTGCAGGAAGTTCCTTGTAGCTTCCCTGTAGTTCTCTGTAGTTCTCACTAGGCTCATTGAGCTTCCTTATAACCATTATTTTGAACTCAAACCTAATAGTTTACTTGCCTCCATTTCATTTAGCACTCTTTCTGGGGATCCTTCCTTTCCTTTCAATTGGGGGTTGTATCTTTGTCTCCCAGTTTTAGGTATCTTCTTGTTTGTTTCTGCTTCTTAGATTGATCTGCTTTGACTCCCTATCTTTTTTATTTCTTTTTCATTATTGTTCAAATATAGTTGTCTCCATTTCCCCCCCACCACTTCCCCCTACCCCAGCCATCCCCACTTCCCTCCTTTGATCCTACCCCTCTTTGGCTTTGTCTATGTGTCCTTTATAGATGTTCCTGAAAACTCTTCCCCCTTTCTTTGTGGTGTGAACTTCTATGGGAGGAGACCTGTGGGATTCAGTAGTGTAGGCTCCTTAATCTCCTGAATTTTATATTCTTGGGATGCCCTTTATGCCATTTATGTTGGCTCTCTGGTTAAATTTTGTTTTTGATAGTTATTGGGTCATTCTTTGTTGGTTCTTTCCCTCCAGCTGGCCGACTGAAGAGTAGTCACTCTGCCCATCAGGTCTTGTATGCTCTTGTGCAGGTGCACTGTTTTTTCTTTATTGATGCGCCTCTGGTGATTTCAGATGGTGTCCCAGTATGGCCTTAGGCACTTTTTTTGAGACTACCAGGGATCCACTTGACAAGGCCAGTTGTCTCCTACTTGATACAGATTTTGATGAACAAGTTTTACATTTAATTTTTTGTTTTACTACAAAACAGTGTATGATACCAATGGCAAATAAATAGTGTTTTAACACCCTTATCATTCCATTTGGACTTTATGTAACAATTCTTTGTATTATCTTTATTTCATTGGGCTGTGGACTCCTTGAGGAGAGCGACTTCATCTTCCTTATCTTTGTAGTCTTCAGTGTGCTGAGGTATTTATTTCAAGTAGTTTAGTTTATTAGAAAGAAACAGACTGATTTCAGTTACATCAAGAAAAGAGCATATTTTTTTGAAAGGACACATATGGACAACACTAGAAAGTAAGAAAAATAGAGAAAGCCCTAGGGATCAGTAACTCACCTCAATCCTCCTTGACGTACATGTACCCTGAGGGCTCCTTGAAATATCTTTACTTCTGTCCATCTGATACTCTCCTTCCTGTAAATGGCTTCCTTTTTGATTCAGATTTTCTGCTTCCTCTTAATTTTGGTTCAAAGATAGCTCTTTATGGCCCTCTGGCTTTGAATGTATCTCATCTGTGGTCTTCTTTTGCAACTCCCTCTCTCTTGCCATCTTCTTAGTGCAAGTTCCCCCATTATAGAATCCCATTGGTCTCCATAGCTTTCTGTAACTGGTGATTCATTCATTTGTTTAAAAAAATAAATAGCTAATACATATATTAAATGTTTCAATTTAACAACTTCCCACCATCATCTTCTGAGTTCTTGGGCCCCAAATCTTAATTTGCTTTACCTTTTCTCCATATATCCTTTTTGTCATCCAATTCTATAGACTGAAATTTTAAGAATAAATTAAATCTTTCCAAGCTTCTCTCAACCACTAAAACCCTAATTTAAGACAACATCATCTCTTCCCAAGATTAACTCATAGTCACTGAACACAATCATATCTCCTTGTCCCTAAAAAACTTTTTTTTCACAAAGCAGCTAAAATAATTCTTAAAATATGAAATCAGACACTGTCTCTCTCCTGATTTTAAGCAAATAATTTCCATTGCATCTAGAATAAAACTCAAGTCTTACATGGCTCATGAGGCCCTATCTTATATTGGTCATTGCCTGCCTTGCTGCCCCCCACTCTTTTGCTTATGCTGTGTTCTTGATGCACAATTCCTCCATCTATTCCTTAATTGCACCCAGTCCCTTCCTGTCTTTGCACATGCTGTTCTGTCTACACAAATCTCTTTCCAGATCTTTGCATGGTTTATCTTTCTTGTCATTCAGGTCTCAAAAAAAACATCCCCTACTAAGGGGAACTTCCTTGCCTACCCCTTTTCCAGTTTTCCTCCATCACATCACTATTTAATTTTTGCCCTTGCCTCTGTTATTTTCTGACATGATCTTGGTCTTTTGCTTGTTTCCTTTTCCCCCTCTCTGTTCCTTCTCCTCATTATCACCAACCTATCTTGTCTTCCACTGGATCTCCAGCACCATGAACAGATCCTTGCACAGGGTAACCATTCTAAAAATGTGTTAAATGAATTAATGAGTGTTTCTTTGTCCTAGCAACCATACACAGATTGGTGACCTAGTAATAATATGGCACAATTGACTAAAATGGGCAGGGCCCCTGGGACCCATGGTTGAGTATGGGCTGGATCTGTTGCAGAGAGCAAACACCTGCTACTCATCTGATTATGTGCTTGACACATTTATTCATCAAATGAGTAAATAGTTAGGTTCATAGATTCAATAAGTCTCTGAGGACTCTTGGTGATGTACAAGGAGATTCTGAAGAAAGGGCTGAGTGTGCTTTTCTTTTTTTTCATATTGTCTGTATTTCTCTTCCAGAAGCATTATAAAAAGTGCTAGAGACATACTGTTTATTTGACTAGAGGCATCTGGCTGAAAATTGAAGTGATTTTTAAAAACATAGAAACACAGTCATCTGGGCACTAGTGATGAGCCTGAGCTAGAAAGTAATTCACATTACATTTTCATTTAGTCTTGTATAACATAAGGCATTTATGTTCATTTTCTTATATAGTACTTTTTCTTTATGGGATATTTATGCTTCATATTTTTTTCTGCATAAAGGGGACATTAAACTTTTTTATTCTTTAGACAGCATTCACCCTGCAGAGGAAGCAAATTCCATCTCTAAAGACCATGGTAATGAGAGTAGCAATTTCAGGTCTAAAAATGGTAAAGATCATGTCAGTCTAAGATGATGACAAAACTATCATATTTAATGGTGCATTGTATGTAGCAATCTTAATTGCTTGTGGTGACTTGAAAAAAGATTGGAGAAAACAATCTCTCTCATTTTGTTGAGGAATAAACTAAACATAGAGATAAATAAAAATATTAAAAATTAACTGAAAGACAAACTCTTTTATGATCTTTTGTATCTGTGGGGAAATAGAGATTGGCAAATGAATTCTTTTTGCAATCACTATTGGGTAGACTGTTCTAAATATCAACATTTAATGAGGGCTTATTAAGATGAGCAACATGGAGAGCGAAGATGGTGGAGAGATAGGTGGGAGTGAAGTCCACTTCCTCCTGCCCACTGGTGAAACATCTAGCTAATTTTCTGAGGAACAGAGTGAACAGCCAACAGTATTCCAACATATATGAAGATTGGTGACCATGAATATAGGGGAAATTGAATGATCGGATGGTGAGACATTAAAACCTGGAGCTGTGAAAAGACCAGAGTTAGACCCAGACAGGGGTCAGCCTGAAAAACAGAGACACTGAGAAAAATTTCACTTTGCTACTCCAGAGAACTTGCAAGATGGGGGCAGTAAACACAAGTATACCTGCTGGAAAAGGAAATCCACCAACAAAGGAACCACCAACAGAAAACAACAGAAGATTGTGAAAGAGAGAGTGGAACCCACACTAACCTCAATCCAGGACCGACCTGAAAATACAACCAATTGGTGAAGAAATTACTCACAACAAACAACTGAACAAGAGTGAGAGAGAAGCCTCAAAACCTTGTTCACGCAGAAGAATCAGCTTCAATACAATCTGTCCACACCTGCACAATAGAATACAAGGTGTGGTGGACAGAGTGACCCTCAGTTAACTAGCTGGAGAAAAGGACCCACCAAATAAAGACCCAACAACAACCAAAACCCAACGACATACAGAGAGCCAACATAAATGATAGTCCAAGACCAGTGACTTCAGGAGATTAAGGAGACTACACCACTGAATCTTGCAGATATTCTACCATAGAAGCTCACACCATAAAACCAGGGAGTTAGGACAGATCAATTTAAGAAACAGAGGCTACCAAGAAGAATCTCACACACAATGGGAAGACAAAGAAACAATCCCCAAATGAAAGGAAAGGAGGAAGCCCCAGAAAGAATGATAAATGAAACAGGCAAGCCAACTATCAGATACTAAGTTCAAAGTATTGTTTATCAGGAAGCTCAATAAGCTCAATGAGCTTGCAGAGAATTACCAGAAACTACAGGGAAACTACAATGAACTCACTGCAACTATACCAACATGAAAAAAGGAAATAGAAACTATCCACAAGGACCAAGAGGAAATGAAGAATACAATAGCTGAACTGAAGAACGCAATAGAAGGAATCAAAAGCAGCCTCGAAGAAGCAGAGGATTGGATCAGTGAGCTGGAGAACAAGGTAGAAAAAAACACCTAGAAAGAGCAAGAAAAGTAAAAGAGGCTCAGAAAGAATGAAGAAGTATTAAGGGAAATGCAGGACAACATGAAACATAATAATATTCGTGTAATAGGGATACCAGAAACAGAAGAAGAGCAAGGGATAGAAAACGTGTTTGAAAAAGTAACGATGGAAAACTTCCCTAGTCTGATGAGAGAAAAAGTCACACAAATCCAGGAAACACAGAGAGTCCCAATCAAAAGAAACCCAAACAGGCCCACTTCAAGACACATCATAATTAAAATGGCAAAATTCCAAGACAAAGAGAGAATCTTAAAGGCAGCAAGGCAGAAACAGGAAGTAACATACAAGGGAGCCCTGATAAGGCTAGTAGCTGACTTCTCCATGGAAACGCTCCAAGCCCGAAGAGAATGGCAAGAAATATTCCATGTAAATATTCTCTGGTAATGAGAACCAGAGGCCTGCAACCAAGGCTACTGTACCCAGCAAGGTTCTCAATCAACATAGAAGGCCAAATAAGGTGCTTCCCAGACAAAAGAAGTCTAAAAGAATACACCTCCGCCAAACCAGCTCTGCAAGAGATGCTAAAGGGACTGTTTTAAGGAAAGGAAGGAAAAGAGAGAGAGGAACACAGGTACAAAAAATGGCAATGGATAAGTACCTATCAATAATAACCTTAAACGTAAATGGATTAAATGTCCCAATCAAAGGACGTAGAATAGCTGAATGGATGAGAAAGCACGACCCACACATATGCTGCCTACAAGAGACCCACCTAAGGACAAAAGACCTACACAGACTGAAAGTGAAGGGCTGGAAACAAATTTTCCAAGCAAATGGATAGGAAAAAAGAGCTGGGGTAGCAATACTCATATCAGACAAAATAGGCTTCAAAAAAAAGGGCCATTAAGAGAGACCCAGAAGGACACTTCATAATACTCAAGGGAAGAATCCACCAAGAAGACATAAACATTGTAAATATATATGCACCCAACATAGGAGCACCCAAATACATAAAGAAATCCTTGGAGGACTTCAAGAAAGATATTGATAGCAACACAATTATAGTAGGGGATTTTAACACCCCACTGTCAAAAGATCTGTCAAAAATGGACAGATCTTCCAAACAAAATATCAACGAAGATATTGTGGCATTGAACAATGCCCTAGATGAAATGGACTGAACTGATATATATAGAGCCTATCACCCCAAAGAAGCTAAATATACATTCTTTTCAAATGTGCATGGAACATTTTCAAAGATAGACCATACGATAGGACACAAAACAAGCCTCAACAAATTCAAGAAAATTGAAATCATACCAAGTATTTTCTCTGACCACAAGGGACTGAAATTAGAAACCAACCCGAAGGACAAAAACCCAAAACACTCAAAATCATGGAGATTGAATAGCATGCTATTAAACAATGAATGGGTCAAGAACAAGTATGGGAAGAAATCAAAAAGTTTCTCAAAACAAATGAAAATGAACTTACAATAACCCAAAACTTATAGGACACAACAAAGGCAGTCCTGAGAGGGAAGTTCATAGCAATACAGGCCTACCTAAAAAAGATAGAAACATTTCAAACAAACAACCTAATCCTACGCCTACAAGAACTAGAGGAACAACAACAAAGACAGCCCAGAGCAAGTAGAAGGAAGGAAATAACCAAGATCAGAGCAGAATTAAATGGCATAGAGACTAAAAGCACAATTCTAAGGATCAATGAATCCAGGAGCTGGCTCTTTGAAAAGATAAACAAAATAGACAAGCCTTTAAGCAGACTCATCAAGGAAAAAAGAGAGAGGACCCAAATACACAAAATCAGAAATGAAAGAGGAGATATTACAACTGAAGCATCAGAAATGCAAAGGATTGTAAGACACTACTATGAAGAACTGTATTCCAAGAAATTTGAAAACCTAGGAGAAATGGACAAATTTCTAGAAAAATATAATCTTCCAAAAGTCAATGAAGAAGAAGCAAAAAGCCTGAACTGACCAATAACAGGAGATGAAATTGAAGCAGTAATCAAAAACTCCCAACACACAAAAGCCCTGGACCAGATGGTTTCACAGGAGAATTCTACAAAGCATTTAAGGAAGAGCTAACCCCTATCCTTCACAGACTATTCCAAAAAATCCAAAATGGTGGAAGACTCCCAAATTCTTTTTATGAAACCAGCATCATCCTAATCCCCAAACCAGAAAAAGACACAACAAAGAAAGAAAACTTTAGGCCAATATCGCTGATGAATATAGACGCTAAAATCCTCTACAAAATATTGGCAAACTGCATCCAACAACACATTAAAAGATCATACACCATGACCAAGTGGGATTCATCCCAGGGATGCAAGGATGGTCCAATATTCACAAAACAATAAATGCAATACATCACATAAACAAAAGCAAAGACAAAAATCACATGATCATATCAATAGATGCAGAAAAAGCATTTGATAAAGTACAGCACCCATTTATGATAAAAACATTCAGCAAAGTGGGAATAGATGGAGCATTTCTCAACATAATAAAGGCCATATATGAGAAACCTACAGCCAACATTATACTCAATGGACAAAAACTAAAATCTTTCCCACTAAGATCAGGAACAAGACAAGGTTGTCCACTATCACCACTTCTATTCAACATAGTATTGGAAGTTTTCACCACAGCAATCAGACAAGAAAAGGAAATAAAAGGCATCCAAATTGGAAAGGAGGAAACAAAACTGTCATTGTTTGCAGATGACATGATAGTGTACATAGAAAATCCTATAGATTCCGCCAAAAACTACTCAACCTAATAAATGAATTTGGCAAAGCAGTAGGATACAAAGTCAATATCCAGAAATCAAAGGCATTTTTGTATATCAACAATGAAACAGCAGAAACAGAAATCAGGGGGAAAATCCCATTTGATATAGCAACAAGAAAAATAAAATACCTGGGAATAAACATAACCAAGGAGGTAAAAGACCTGTACTCCGAAAACTAAAGAAAGATATCATGGAAGACACAAACAAATGGAAACATATACCATGCTCATGGATTGGAAGAATCAACATCATCAAAATGTCCATACTACCCAAAGCAATTTATAGATTCAATGCAATCCCTATCAAAGTACCAATGTCACATTTCACAGATATAGAACAAACACTTCAAAAATTTATATGGAACCATAAATGACCCCAAATATCAGCTGCAATTTTGAGAAAGAAGAGGAAAGTAGGAGGGATCACAATTCCTGATATCGAACTGTATTACAAGGCCACTGTAATCAAAACAGCCTGGGACTGGCATAAAAACAGACACATAGACCAATGGAACAGAATAGAGAGCCCAGAAATAAACCCAAGTCTCTACTGGCAATTAATTTTCAACAAAGGGGGCAGAAGCATAAAATGGAGTAAAAATAGCCTCTTCAACAAATGGTGTTGGGAAATCTGGACAGCTACATGCAAAAGAATGAAATTTGAGCACCAACTTACACCATACACAAAAATAAGTTCAAGATGAATAAAAGACTTAAATATAAGTCGTGACACCATAAAAGTCCTAGAGGAAAACATTGGTAGGAAAATTTGAGACATTCCATGCAGCAACATCTTCAAGGATATGTCCCCTAGAGCAAGGGACATAAAGGAAAGAATAAACAAATGGGACCTTATCAAAATAAAAAGCTTCTGCAGGGCTAAAGAAAACTGTATTAAAATAAAAAGAGAACCAACCATATGGGAAAACATACTTGCCAATGATACCTCGGACAAGGGTTTGATCTCCAAAATATATAAAGAACTCAGACAACTCCACACCAGAAAGACAAAAAACCCAATTAAAAAATGAGCAAACGGCTTGAACAGACACTTCTCCAAAGAGGACATACAGAGGGCCCAGAGACATATGAAAAGATGCTCAACATCATTAGCCATCAGAGAGATGCAAATTAAAACCACAATGAGATACTACCTCACACTGGTCAGAATGACCCTCATAAACAAAGCAACAGATAACTGTTGGAGGGGATGTGGAGAAAAGGGAACCCTACTGCACTGTTGGTGGGAATGCAGACTGGTGTAGCCACTGTGGAAAACAGTATGGAATTTCCTCAGAAAACTAAAAATGGAACTACCTTTTGACCCAGCAATTCTACTACTGGGATTATACCCTAAGAGCCCTGAAACATAAATCCAAAAGAACCTATGCACTCCAGTGTTCATAGCAGCACAATTTACAATAGCCAAGTGCTGGAAACAACCTAAGTGTCCATCAACAAATGAGTGGATCAGGAAACTATGGTACATTTATACAATGGAATTCTACACAGGAGAAAGAAGGAACTTATACCCTTTGCAACAGCATGGATGGAGCTGGAGAGCATTATGCTAAGTGAAATAAGCCAGATGGTGAGGGACAAATACCATATGATCTCACCTTTAACTGCAACATAATCAACAAAAGAAAAAGCAAGAAAAATATAACCAGAGACATTGAAATTAAGAACAATCTAACAATAGCCAGAGGGGAGGGAGGAGGGGACTATGGGGAGAAGGGTTTTCAGGAACCACTATAGAGGACACATGGACAGTACCAAGGGGGAGGATGGAGGCAGGGGAGGGAAGTGGGTTTAGAGGAGGTGGGGGGAGGGGAGAGGAGAGGATGCAGACAACTGTAATTGAACAACAATAAAGTAATTTAAAGAAAAAAAGATGAGCACCATGATGTAAATTAATTTAGTATATGAATTCTTAAAATGTTCTATCCTACTGTAAATATTAATTTGTCAATTTAGGCAATTTATAACAGGCCTCATTTTCATTAATAGAGATTAATGTCTTCATTCTAATAATCTGCACTGTGACTGTGTGATGGTGATGTTGCATAAGGATTTCAAGGATATTAATGCAAATTCCTGCATATGAGGACTTGCTGTGCGTGCTGGATGAGTCATGTAACCTCTCTGTGTCTCAATATCATCAGTGTTTAGTATTATTTTAAAAGACTAAGCTCTATGAAAAGAGAACCTATTCTCTTTTCATTTTTAAATTTTAGTCATTACCAGGCACAGTACCTGACATCATATTGAATGTTTGTTGCATCAGTTAGTAAATCTCACAGGAGTGCATTGAATAATGCTGATTGAATATATCAACTGAGGTAGGAGAAAGTAATAAGGTTCATCTGCCAGGGATCAGATATTTTACAAAAAATGAACATACTGTTTTTTCTTTTGCCTGCAATATAAATGTCTAATAATTACATAAGATGGTAATCCTCACTAATAATCAAATAAGTGCACTTACGTTATTTCATTTGGGGAAGAATACAGAGAACTAGGCATTTTTATACCCTTTTGGTGGGCATATAAATTGCTTTCTGGGGAGGATTTAGAAAAATCTATGAAGATTTAAGGCTTATATACCTTTTGCTTCAGGAACCTGCCTTACAAATGAAGTTATGAATCTATGTTAGTGGTAGCATTGTTTGTAATTATTTGTCATAGCAAAAAATGGAACAACCTAAATGTCTATCAATAGGTGTTTGGCTTAATAAATTATGGTCTAGCTATGCATTAAATTATGGTCTAGCTATGAGGCCAATAAAACATGGTAGATCCATTAAGGTTGACAAGGAAAGCTATCTATAATTTTGTAAAAATTAAGAATTATTTGCAAAATAATATTTACACCAGAATGAGTTTGCATAAAAAATGAGTACATACAAAGGAAGAGTCTGAAATAATATACATCAAAACTTTTTAAAATGTATTTTATTTTTATTATTATTTTTAAAATTGTTGTTCAAGTACGGTTGTCTCCATTTTCTCCCCACCACTCCCCTCCACCCCACCCATTCCACCTCCCACCCTCGATCCTACCCCCCTTTGGTTTTGTCCATGTGTCCTTTATTCATGTTCCTTGATGATCCTTCTCCCTTTTCACCCCATTATCCCTTCTCCCCTCCCCTCTGGCTATTGTCAGTTTGTTCTTTATTTCAATGTCTCTGGTCATATTTTGCTTGCTTGTTTTGTTGACTAGATCCCACTTATAGGTGAGATCATATGTATAAATTAAAAGTTTTGATAGTGATTATCTCAGAGAAATTGCATTTCTCTAGAAGGGGGATTCTAATATTTTCCTTCATTTGTTTCTGCATAATGGGATTTTTTAGAACAAAAGTATGTTCTTTTTTCTAATAAATATGTATTTCAAAAAGTGTAACTGCTTTAGATAATGGGATGTGAGGTGGTAAAAGAAACGATGGAAAAGTAAACTCTTGATAGGTATTCTAAAATAATACATGAATAAAGGTTGTTAAGCTTAATTCTCAGTTAGTAGCTAAAGAGCCTAAGAGCTAATTGAGTGTATCTCAGAAGAAGTCCCAACTCTGCAATTAGGAAAAGTGGTTCTCTATACTATTCACTTATTTCTGGTATCTCAGTGCTAGGTTTGAGCAACTAAACTAAAGATCTTTCTAATCACGTCTCCTGATTAGTATCTGAGACCTCTTGTCTCCTCAATTCCTGCTTCCCTCTGCAATCCACCCCTTTGCTAGGGAAATGAGAATCTTTTGTAGCACTAAACCCTTTGGAGTAACTTTACTCTTAGAAAACACTGCCATTTATGTGATTCCTCAACATTCAGCCTCAAGTGACAACTGCTACTTTTGCATAGAGACTTTCAAATTTTATTTCAAACTCCGGCCAGCTGCAAATAGGAAAAAGAGGTGATCATAAAAAATCCAGGCTGGAATTATTTTTCCTTCACAGTTTATTGCTGGACTTGGGAAATCAACTGGAAAAGCAATTCTGAATTCCAAGGAACATGATGTCCCTGAGAACTTTTCCCTAAATCCCTCTTGCCTGCCCAGTCTGCCTGTCTGTATGGAGCAGGCTATAAATCTAGGAGATGATAGAAGGAGTCTCTGAAATTCTGGGGGTTCGTCAACTCAAAAACACACTGCTCCTCTTCCAGTGTAATGGTGAAGTGCCTGATCTTAGCCAGGCTCAGATACTCAAAGTCCAGTATTGCCATTTGTCAGATGCATGAATTTGGGCAAGTCATTCAACCTCCATGAGCCTTAGTTTCCTCACTGTCAAGTGGAGTTCAGAGAAGCTATTTCACGGGGATGTTGTCTCACAGATGTGTGATATACTTTGTACACTTTTTCGTACATGGTAAAATTATCAAGAAATAGTGGCTTTTATTTCATCCTTATGATCATCATCATCTTCTTCACCATTATCATCATTGTTAGAAGACAGTTTGGGGTGATAGCAAACAACTCCGTCAAGACACCCATGGAAGTCAGAAGATTTGGTTAGGTTTCCAGGTTTGGAATTTATTAGCTGTATAACCTTGAGTAAAGTTTAAGTCTCTATGTGCTGATCTGTATTAAGAGAAATAAAAACACTCTGGTTCTGCCTAGTACACTGTTGTTGTGACAAAAGGATAATGACTATATCAATAACTGTTTATCATTATACACACATACAATGAAAGAATCAACATATTCATCCCACTTTCTGATTTCTACCCTGATTTCTGTTTGGCCTGGGAGAAACATTTTCCACATTTTTGGGAAACATGCTATAAAGTACATTATGAGCTGGGGAAAGAGTAGTAAAATTGCTATAAGTTTGTCATTGCTACCAGACTTAAATTACCATTTGCTTTTTTGCCATTTATTGTTTTTCATTCTAAGAGTAATATATGCCCCAACAGAAAATTTTAGAATAATAGAAAACAAACATCCATTCACATTCTTACCTTTTTTATTTTATCATGTTAAGTATAAAAAATAAGACAAGTATTTGCTTTAACAAAAATGTAATGTCAAATATATGTATGAAAATCCATCAATGTTAAAACACAAAATACTGGATAATTGCAGGTTGAAGTTCTACCTCTTTCTACTTAGGTCAGCAGATCTCCAACTTCTATGTGTCTAAGTATCATTTGGGGACTTTAGTAAGTGCCAATCCTGGGTCCCAGGGCAGTAATGCTGCCTGGGTAGGTCTGGGGTAGGATCTTGGTCTCCCCATTTTTAACAAGCTTTCAATGTGATACAAATGCAGGGATCACACTGGTATAGAGTCTAAAGTCCTGATTCACGTGCAGGTCTCCGAATACCCACAGCTGCACCCTGGAAGGGGAATTAGGAATGTGAATCCCAGCCTTGCAGTTGTCACTTCTTGAATCCAAGGCTCTGAGACTTTGACTTTTCAGTTCTGACTGGAGCATCTGGCAAGCAAGGCAGCATGAGCACTTGCCTCCTTTTTGTATGACCTGTGGCCTCTAGATAATTAGATCCACCTCATGGCTGACAGAAATGCCATTCTCTCAGGAATGGTTCGGGGTGGGAAAAGAGAGGGAACACAGGCCTCTGTCACTCAGTTGACACCAGCGTGACTTTGTGCAATTTATCATGTGACTGCTAGCCACCTGCTTGATAGCTCCAGGGGACACAAAGAATGTTTCAACATTTCTCTGGTCCCAGAAGAGAAGGAAACAGAGATGGTGATTAATAGGACCAAAGTTCAGACACCCAACAATTTCAAGGAACAGGACATACATATGGGTGTGAGTGGGATCCTTCCTTCTGACATTACTGGGCTGTTAATAAAGCCGAATCCCTTTGTCCTCTTCTAGGCAGCTCAAAGTCAGTCTTTCTTTCTCATTCTTTCTCTCTCCCACACCCCCACTCTAGAAATGAAAACATATATAAGGAAGATACATATATAGATATATAGAGAGATAGATGATATAGATATAAATGATAGTTATAGATATAGGTACAGATATGGATATATAAAGAAGAATGAATTTTTATAACTTTGTAAAAAGCAACATTTGCATTCTTCTAGGGTGTTGAGTTTCCCCAAGTAATGAGTTCTGCCCACCCACTCACCCATGACTGCTCTGTAAAATTTTACAGTGTGCCAGAGAACTACATAAAAGCCTCACTCAGCATATACTGATTAAATCTCTGCCACTTGCCACCTCTCTATGGGAACTCAACAGAACTAACAACCTTGGTTATATAACCTACAATCATTTTTGATAAGTGCCCCAGTCCTGGTCTTTAAGGGCCTGTCCAGATTTTACCTAAATAGAAAAAATATCAGAAGAAGCCCTATGAAGTTGAAAGTAATTCTGCTTAAGTAATTCTGTTGAATTTTTATATTTCCTTCTGTTCTCTCTGATGTAGCAGTGGCTAGGGCACTATCAGCCTTTCTGTCCAAAGTCAAGTACAACTGTTCCCCTGAAAAAGAAATTTATGTATTCCTATCTCCACATTAGAGGTTTAATTCTCTCTTAAGAAAGCTTCAATCCAGTTTTCTCATTTTGTAAATGAGGAAATTAAAGTTCAGAGAGGAACTCTACTGGTCATTGCTTGTTTGTTTTCAATTCTATGCTTTGCTTCTCTGCTGCTCTCTGCATCTCTGGTGCCTGATTTCCTTAACAATTGCTTTTCAGGCAGGTCTGCCCAATGGGACATTGTGGCGAGACTGGAAGGCAGGAGTGAGGGAGAAGCCAGGGTATTTCTCCTTCTTTCTCTTGTTGCTTTGGGCAGCTTCTCCAGCAGTGGCTGCATCTTCCATTGTTCCTACTCCTTCTGGAAGCCTCCGTTCTTCATGGTCCCTGCTTCTACTGCACAGTCCCCATCTTGTGCTCTGATGAGACCACCTCCTCCCTTTATGCCTCTTACTCAGGAGTCAGTGAACTTATTTTTTCTAAGGACTGGGTAGTAAATACTTTAGGCTTTATGGGTTCCCACAGTTGCTAACCTCTGGGTTGCCTCTTGGTCCCCTTTCCAATCATCAAGTTCTGTCTACATAGGTCCTTCTCTATACTACTTTAAGAAACTGAACCACCTATCATGAACCCTTGACTGATAGAGGCAATGTCCCCAGACTTGGACATCAGACCTCTGTACCTGTTCTCTCCTCTCCCTGGAATATACCACTCTGATATCTGTGAGGTGCCCACTCTCTCCCTCTCCCTCTCTCTTATTTCTTACAGGTCTGTACTTCAGTGTCATTCCAACAGAGAGATTTTCCCCAGCCAGTTGGTCTAAGATGGGCTACTCCCGTTGGTCCCTTGATCTTCTTAATATCTTCTCAACATTGCCCATGCCCTTCCCTTTGCTTAGGACATTCTTTCTCCTTCTCTTTTGACTGGCTTAAATGCCACCTCCTCAGGGAGACCCTACTGGAGCATTTTCTATAACTGGGTGTCCTTTAACCCTCACCACTCCCAACAAACTTATTTTCCATCTCTGAACAATGTTCACCCTCTGCTTAGAAATTACCACTACTGTGAGTGTGTGTGTGTATGTAACTGTCTTCCTCCCGTCCCCATGTAATTATAAATTTCACAAGGGAAGGGGCAATGTCCATTTTATCAACCAATAGAAATCAAGCACTTAACATAGTTCAGGGCCTTGTACACTGTAGGTGCTCAATAAATATTTGAGAGAATGAATAAATGACAACAGGGGGTCATTTACAAATGTAGGAAAGGTAATTAAAGAGTCTCCCCATTGTATTAGAGACCATCAGCTGATCACCCATATCACTCTGGAACTCACAAGTTTTGTATGTAATGATGGTCTTCTAATGTAAGCATCCAAGGCTCTGTCCAAACGGCTGCAAGCACATGCTTGGTCTGCATGTAATGTCAGGAATTTAACACCTATAGAAGCAGCTTTTGACCAATGGCCAACAGGAGTGGGTAGATAATTATCCCAGCTTCATCACATGCCTAATAGAATTTCTCTGAAGCACATTATCCACAGTTTTGAGAACTCTTGGTTGCCCCAGTTGACCAAAGTGGTACCTTGCCCATTAATCCACTCTTTATTGGCATTATTTCCTTCCCTGTCTCACTCCCCACACTATACTGGTGCTTCCAGGGGCCACTTGTCAAGAAAATTAGATGTTTGTCTCAGGGTATGCTTCTGGGAGAGCCCAAACTAAGACATCCCTCTATCTAATTCTCCACTACCACTCGTCTTTTGGAGAAGTATTGCAACAAAATAGTTCCAAACTAACAGTTACATATGTTGTGAGGAGCAGTGGAGTGGGATAAAATAGATGAATTCATCATACATTACGTTTTCTCTATGCCAGCAGCAATTTTGCCCCATTTTCTGTGATCTCTGGAGACATTATCTACAAATTACAGTTCTCCTTTCTTCACTGCAGAGATTTCCAAATAGGGCCATCCTTGTCTTTGGTCTATAGCCATACTGTGGTGCCAGCTCCTTGCACTAGCTTCTATTAATAATATCAACCACCAGGATAATACAACTGAGTGAGCACTTGATGTATGCCAGACTATGCGGTACACAATTAACTTATATGACTTAACAGAATGGTCACAACCATACATTGAGAAAAGTGCTATTATTTTATTTTTTTTATTGTTGTTCAAATACAATTGTTTCCATTTTCCCAACACAACTTTCTCCGGCCCTACCCACCCCCATCTCCCACCCTCCATCCTTCCCCACTTTGACTTTGTCCATGGGCCCTTTACATATGTTCCTTTATGACCTTTTCCCTTCTTTTTCCTGTTATCTCCCTCCAATCTCCCCACTGGTTACTGTCAGATTGTTCTTTATTTCTTAGAATAAGGAAAGTTAAACCTGGGGAGGTTCTAATTTGCTCGTCCGCTAGGTGGCAGAGCTTCTATCTGAAGCCAGAGATTTGGCTAGAGTACCACCATTAGCCCTTTGACTATGCCACCTTCAGATCTCCCCACCTCTCTGCTCCATAGAATTACCAGGTCTCATCACACATAAAATTTATTTTAAGGCATGACATTAAAATGAGATGCTGTAGTAATGAAGTTTCTAAAATTTTAGCCAAAAAGAGTATTGTTTCTTTGGTTATGAGAAACAATAAACGAATTGCTCTAATATAATTTACAAATGGAGCATTTAACACAAGACATACAAAATTGCAGCCCTTAACATTTTTCTTTTCCCCTAATTGGCCCTGATGGTAAAACGTTTAAGCAGCGTGGATTTTAAGGAAAAACTGCTTTCCCCCTGACAGAGCCAGCATTACTAGATAATGGCCCACACTGCACGCCTTTCCCAGTGTCAGCCTCCACCTGTCCCCACGTTCCAAACAGTCAGAAGGGAAATCTGACTCAGGGCAAGCGGCTTGAATCATAAAGAAGAGAACTTTGGGCAGCAGCGCTCATATAAGCAGACCCAGCCTGTCTGTCCCTCGGTGAAGAAGCCCATTCTCTGAATTTTTTGTTTCAAGGATCAGACTAAGAGTTTCATTCTCCCATCTCATTCCAAGCAATGGCGGAAGGATCATACTAGTGCCACTGAGTGTTCTCTGTCCTGTCACTTTGGGGGCTTTCATTCTCCCATTAGTTTAATGAGAAAAACAACGAGCTTGATAATAATACCTTCAAGGACAACCCAAAGAAGCATTAAAGATAAGTTAAAAGCATGTTAATAAATGTAAGACAGTTAAATATGTACATACCTTTTAATTTCTGCTTATTGGGACAGTGAGGGTTGGGAAGCTCCCATTCTGGGTAAAATATAACATAATAAAGTTTTTTTTTTGTCTTTGGAGTAATTTTGCTATTTAAGTAGGATATTATTTTTTTAGGTCTTTAATTTTAATTACCTTTCTTGATTGTGTAAGTAAAAATAATATACTAAAAGAGAACTTAATGAATGCTAGACCTTGGGTTAAGCATTTTGCATATATTGCTCATTTAATACAACACTACTATGAAATAGTTAACATTGTCTCTATTTTACAGATAAGGAAAAGAAATGGTAAACAATTTCTCAACATCACACACCTAAGCTAGTAAGTAGTAGCATCGAGGGGGTTTGCACCAAGCCACTTTCATTCCAGGGTTCAAGGTCTACTGTGGTTGCCTCAGTACATTAACAGTGTAAAAAAATCTTAACAAAAAGCTTACTATAGAAAATCTGGATAAGCTGTACAAATGTAAAAAGAATATTTGATTCACTCATAATCTCAGCACCTAGAAATAAGTTAAAATTTTGATGCAATGATCATGACATAATCTCTATACATATGGTTTAGTTTTTGTTGTTTGGGAATCCTAATGACAAAGGCTTATATGCTTAGCCACTAAATTTGGAGAATATAGCTGGAATAGATTGACTTAAAATATGGGCTATGTCTTACAAAATATTCATTTTGAAGGAAAGCCCCATGAAATATCTTCAAAATCTGAGCAACCATCTAGTTTCAGAAAATTTGAAACTGCAGTGAAAGAACATGTTATTGTCAATTGGAAAAGACCTACCACCACACATGCTACAATACCATGGACAGAGAAAAACAACTGTGGCTTCATATATGAGACTGCAAGGGGACATTACAAACTGAAGGTACTAATTTCCAACCAAGCCGGTTTTCCCACAAGCAACATTCTATAACACGATTTAGAGTGACAGAATAGGGAAATCTATCTACCCATCTAGCCATCCATCCATTCACCCACCCTCCCATTCATTCATCCACCCATTTTCTTTAATGTTGGTAATTCAAGCAATGCTAGTATCTTAGATTGAATTTCCCGGAAGCAGACCTTGACATCAAACTTTGAGTGCAATTTGTTTTTGGAGCATCCATTCTTGGAAATACCAACACGTCAGAAGAGAATTGAGATGGAAAAGGAAGAGAAAGTAATAAAAAGTGTGTTAATGACCAGTTTTCCACTGAGGGCAGTTATCCTGCTGGGTAACCCTGGAAAATGGTATGGAACATGACAGGTTTGTACCCATGAGGGGTGGATAAACTGAAATATTTATCCTCCAACTCACATTTGTCATTGGATAAGGGTTTCCCCATGAGACACTAACTCCCCAGCATTTCTGGCCTGACATACATAATGACCAAACAAGTTCCTGTGGCTAGAGAAAGCCCCTGAACTTTCATAGGGGCTTTCAGTAAAAGGTGCAGGTATGAATTATGAGGGACTGGGAAGTATGGGCAGCAATGGCAATTTCCTCCTCAGCCAGCTGGTTAAAAAAAAATTGAACTAATTAGATATACAGAGTCTTATATTTTGCTCTTTCACCTAATACAATGTCAGGAGCATTCCACATATCTTTAAATGTTATTGGAGAAAATGACTTTTAGTGCCCGCCTAGTATTTCCTTGTATAGATAAAACACAATTTACTTAACTGACTCCCGATTTAATTGGGACACTAATTTGTTTCTACTTTTGCAGGATTTAAAATAATTCAACAATAAATACTTTTGTACATACTTCTTTCTCTGTATACCTAGTTATTTCTTTAAGATAAATTAATTAAAGGCAATCTAGCTCATTATCCAAAGCAGTGATTACCAATTCCATATCTATAAGAATATTTGAAATTGATGGGGTCTCCACACATGGAAATGATATAATATTGGTTTGGCCAAAAGTCCATTTAATTTTTTCTGTAAAATAAAAGAAACATTTTTTATTTTGACCAATAATTTTATTGATTTGGATATTTTGAGTATGTTGGCTATCTCCCACTATTGGCTTTTAGTGGGTAGAGGCCAGAGGTGCTGCTAAACATCTTCCAATGCATAAGACAGCCCCACAGCAAGTAATTATTTGGCCAAAATGTCAATAGTACCAAGAAACTTCACAAACCACTTTTGGCTCATTTGATCAGTCAGAGCACCTTCTCTATATACTGCACAGATCTTTTTTCATTGTGTGTTTCATTGCATTTTTACCTTTTTTGAAATAATAAAGAATGATATGCCAAAAATGTTGCATATTTTCTTTCATCTTCAATATCAAAATGGTTGCACAAAAATTAACCAATTTTGATTTTTTGAAAATACACTCTGATATGATAGCAGTCACAGTACAATCTAACAAAACTATTTTGAATGAAATTAAAGACAATGGAATTCTATGCAGCAGAAAGAAAGAAGGATCTCCTACCCTTTGCAACAGGATGGATGGAACTGGAAAGCATTATGCTAAGCGAAATAAGCCAGGCGGTAAAAGACAAATACCATACGATCTCACCTTTAACAAGAACATAATCAACAAAACAAACAAACAAGCAAAATATAACCAAAGACACTGAAAGAGAGAGCAGGTTGACAGTGACCAGAGGGGAGAGGAGAGGGAATTTTAGGGGAAAAGGGTGAAGGATTTGCAGGAGCAATTATAGAGGACACATGGACAATAATGGGGGAGGGGAGGAAGGGGGGAGTGGGAAGTTCTGGGGGGTTAGGATAGGGTGGGGGGAAAAGGCAGAAAACTGTACTTTAACAATTTAAAAATAAATTTAAAAAAAAGACAACTAAGCACTGCTAGAGCCTCCTTATGGAAAAACAAATATTTTGGCCAACCCAATAATACATATTTTATTATGAATCTTCTGTTATTCTCTATATTCAGTTATTCTCAAATTATGGAAGATTTTTACACACTGGAAATCTTTATTATTGTCTAGCAAAGATGACAAGTTTATCATCATGTCATCAAATTACTTTTAAGAAGCCAGAGGTGAACATCTTCTCCATAAGAGGATCTTTAAGAAACTTAGTCTGTTTCTCCACAAAAATAATCTCATGCAGGCTTAATGTAAGATTGGTTAGAGTCCTTATAATTTTGCATTTTACTTATCTGAGGAAAAACACCTAATTCTATTTCCCGTTCAACAGCCTGGGATGCTTTTCTTCCTGCTGAAATATCTTACAAAACTCCTTAATAACCACCATTAATCTTATCCACTGGCCTTTCCTTAGTTTTCACTCCTTTACTTCTTTAAAGTATTGAGTGGCACCACTAGTGAAGATTTCTTACTTTTTGTGAAGCCTACACTCCCCTGGTTGTCCTGCTTCTTGTTCATTTGGCTCCTCTAGGCCGTCCTTAGTCTCCCCTCTCCTTTGTTTCTCAGAAGTGTGGGCACCCTAGCTCAGCCCTGGGCTCTGTCTAGTTTGTCATGTTCCTCTGGTCCTTCTAATAGTCTTGGCCACTGTGCTTCTTCCAGGACTTACATTTCACAGTGTGAGGATGGCTCTTAGAGCTTAATTCAGTTGCATCACTCTTTCCTTACTTGGGATATATAAGAAAACTTAGTGACAGAAAGTACCTCACACTGTACAGGATGAAATCCAAATTTATATCCTCCATTTCAAAATGATTTCCCTTATTATTCTCTTTTTGTAATCTTTAACTCTTTCTCCCTATTAATCATTTAGAAACTCACAGTCTTCTAAAATCTTGCCCAAATCTACCTCTATGACTTTATCATTTTCTCCGTCGTAATTTTCTGCTCCGCTCACCATGTTCCCAAAAGACTGAACAGGGACCTCTTCTGTTTTTATTCGAATTAGTAGGATATATGAAATCCAAACATTTGGATTTAATTTTCTGTGTGATGTTTACCAAACTTCTTTCAGCTCAGTTTTCTCAATCAGAATAATAGCAACATTCTTTATAGAGATGGTGTAATGATTATTTAACACAATGGAATTTAAAGTGGCTAGCACAGTGTATGGCACATCGTGGGATCTGTGCATCAAGTATTAAACTGTTCATTGGTATTTTTTGAGTAGGCTTTCTCCAAATATCTTTAATTCCTTAAAATAAGAAACTCTACTTCACACTTCTGTGTATAAAGTGCTAAAAATATTAAATCCAGAACTCCCACCCATTATCAAAAATTTCTACCAAATGAGTACATACTAGTAGATGAGAAAACATCTAAATATTATTTGTTCATTTTAACCACAAATTAGAAGGAAGATCAGGTGACAAATGTTTCATTCCCATAATAAAATGATATATGCTGAATGTATTATTCCTTTAGATATGAGGCAAGTATACATTCATATAGTGGTGGAAAGGAGTTACACACTTTAGAATACTAATCAGAAACAGGATGTGAATATTTTGTAAAATTATCTAGCATTTTCTAAATTGACGTTGTCCTACAATACATCTGATAATCTGATAAAAAAGAGTTAAGTAGCTTCCTTTTATGTCATTAACACACTACCGCAGTCCCTTTTTATCTGGTTTTGCTTTCCACACTTAAGTTACCTGTGGTCAACCAAGGTCTGAAAATATTAAATGGAAAATTTCAGAAATAAATAATTTATAAGTTTTAAATTGTGTGCTGCTCTAGGTAGCGCGATGAAACCCCATGCCATCAGTCTCTGTCATGCTCAGGATATGAATCATCACTTTGCCCAGCGTTTCCACACTGTGGCTGACTCAGTGACTAGAATGACTGAAGCCGTGTCACAGTGCTTGTATTCATCACTCTTTACTTAATAATGCCTCATTCGCCTCACTTCATCTGATCACATAGGCACTTTATCATCTTACATTTTCACAAGAGGAAGGGTGAGTCCAGTTCAACTCACATGACTTTTATTACAGTGCATTGTTATAATCATTCTATTTTAGTGTTAGCTATTGTTGTCAATCTCTTATTCTGTCTTATTTATCAATTAAACTTAACATAGGTATGTACGTGTAGGGAAAACATAGTATTTATAGGGTTTGGTACTATCCAAAATTTCATACATCCACTGGGGGTCTTGGAACATATTCCCTGAGGATAAGGGGGACTACTGTCTTTGCTTTTGTTCAAATGACTTGGTATTAGAATTTATTATCTTCCTTGTGTTTGCAATAAACTGAATATTTAGAAGCTGCTGAATGCTCTTATTTCATTTTTAAGATTATAATCAAATCACTAGCATTGGCTTGTGAACATTTGGGAGAAAATAACTTTTTAATGATTTACATTACTAGCTTCTTGCTAATCCAACTTCTTCTGAAACTAATGACTTCAAAATAATCTGTATGAATTCTAGATGTCATCACTTATTACTCAAATCTTCCCCAAGAAGATAAGGGTATAACATTTTAAAATATCCAAATGTATAATTGAAACTGCAACTCTAGTAAAACTGAGCCTCTTTAGAATGGTACATCTATCTCCTAGATGGGTATTAATGGGACAAAACTATAATGCACTCTGTGGGGTGATTAGGCTCCTGAATAGTAGTCAGTAAATGTAAAGATGTGGTAAGTACAGTAGGAAAAGCTTTCTTGCTTTCTTTTGGAATAGTGATTTTAAATTACTTCTAGGAGACCTAAGGTTCTGAGGACATTTTGTAGGAGTGGTACAGAGCACTGGGGTGGGATGGGGTGAGGGGTGAGGAGGTCATGGGGGGCAATGTGTATGGCAGGGAGAGGGCTGAGAAAGACCAATTGGATGCTTAAAGCCCCTTTCTTCCCCTACTCCAAGTTTCTCGATGACTCATACCTGTTTTCTATTCAGAGCTTCTTAGCAGAGTAATGTTTAGAAGAAAAGCTCTGCTACTCACTCCAATCCAAGTAGTAATCAGACCTGACCTTGCTTAACTTCCAAGATCAGAAGAGATCAGGCACATTCAGGGTGGTATGGCCATAGATGAAAAGTTCTGCTACTGAAAAAGACAGTGATTGATCATCTATGCTTCAGAACCCAAGTAATATTCTTTCAAATGAGTGAGTCACTATACTTATAAATGGCAATAAACAATTTCATACCATTCCTTCAGTTGCTTTTAATTGGGCAAGTAATATGTTCTGGGAAGAAAATGAAGAAGCCTGGAGCTGGAAAGTATGTTCTTGAAGGGTTTTTTCAAATTGTACACAGCCCAGGATTGCATGAAATTAAATGTTACTTTGTTTGCCATCCTACCCCAACCCAGATACTGGTTTCCTATCTTTAGAGGTCTCTTGATTAGTCTTTTCCAGTTTGAGAGACAGAGAGACTTGTGCCCCACGTTTAGTGACCTGTTGTTCTTCATATCTTAAAAGTTTGACTTTCAAGTCACCTGCTCCTACCACACCTCTTGGTGGGAAATCATTGTAAAAGGCAACGCAGACCTCACAATTTCATGACCAATGTCACTAAGCATCTCACCCCTGCTGCCAAGACATTGGCAATTCTTTTCTGTGATTGTAGATTCTGTATGTTGATCAGTGAGCTTGTGTTGACTTGGCCATTCTACATTAAAGCCAAGGAGTTTGCCCCAAACTCCGAAGTGTTAAGCACCCCTACCCCTATTTTCAGCAGCACAGGAAGCTCTTCTTATCAAATTACTAGGGGTTCTTTGCTTAATATTTGCTTGATTTATTTTAATTTGCTTAAGTAATTAACCTAAACTTTGGATTCTCTTATTAGTTAGGAGAGTATCTACTTGAGCAGAGGTGTTTGCAACTTTTATCAGTTTTTACTCTTAAAAACTGTTAAGTACAAACTGTTTAGTATAAATTCCACTTCTCTGTGATTCATTACCTATGAACTAAGTCATTTGTGTTTTAGATTAGGAAAAGTTTTCTAGATCAATATATCAAGAATGTGTTCCATGATATACAAATCCTCTGAGATGTTCAGTGAGGAAGGGTTTCTGTGGTCACACACAGTTGGGAAACATTGTGCTTTTCTCGGTGATTCAAAATGTGCATTAGAATGGCAAAGTGCTAGGAAGTATTTTTTAAACTTAATTGATACATAGTTTTTAAATTCTCCTTTCCCTTTGCCCTCCCTTCTTTTCTTCTTTCCTTTCTTTTTAGAACATTAATTATCTAGGGCCTTTGGGGAAGATTTTGAAGAGCACTGCACTTGCCTGTTTAAGAAACGTTTCTTGAGGTCAATTTCTACTTTACTCTGTAATTCAGAGCTAGCACAGTGTCTGGCACAAGGTGATACATGTTTGTTAAATTAAATGAAAGTGTATTAATAAGATGCCAAACATTGTGTTGCAAACAAGTTGTTTTCAAAAATTGCACCAGTTATTTGGTGCCAAGAATTTGGGAGTTTTACAGACATAAATTATTTCAAAATTAAATTTAATTAATCCATATTGCATATGGATCAGAATCATAATATGTTTGATTTGGGATGAGCACTGGTATGTATTTTGTAGATAAGGCAAAGACAAAGATAAGGTATTATCTTTCAGACTGAAGATGTTGAAAGAATTATCTCAACCAAATTAAGTATAGAAATAGATACTGAGCCCTGGTCTCAACCCAGGTGGGCTCAAACCCCAACTCCCCCATTTACTAGCCAAGGGAATGTGAGCAAACATATGTCCCTATTTCCTCATTTTAAATGGTGATGGTAATTGTGCTCCTCTCAAAGGTCATTGTGATGACTAAGTAAGATTAACAAGTAAACAGCAAGTGTCTGACACATGGAATTAACATTAGATATTAATATTACTAAATACATTATCTGCCAAGATTGCACAGTCAATATGAAATTAGAGGTGACATTAATCCTATTCAGAATTTGGAAGACCTTAAGATTGGAAATATGGATGGGGAGAAAAGAACTGTATAATTAAAGTTTCTATGTAGATAACCCTCAGTACTGGGCCACTTCCAGCATTTTCTTGGAGGGGAGTCAATTCTGGTTTGAAGGTACAACTCAAAAACCTCCCAAGGAGAGGTGGTAGGTGGACATTTTACTTATTTGGATGTTTTGTGGATTCAGGCAAAATTCTTACTGTTTACTCAGAAGTCCCTGGAAGCCTGCATCATTTTTTTGAGAAATGAGAGAAGGAAGATAGTGCCCTCGCTGTGTGGCCGGTGGGCACGAGCCCCCATGCCTTACCTGAATGGGTAGGCAAACGCTATGTCAATGCTGAGATTACTGTCTGTCTTGTTGATGCAGTCCACACTCAGTCGCAGACCTCCAGAGTAACCACCACATGTTGCAAATGCAAAGATTGCAAAAAGCTGTGAAGAACAAAAACAAAAGACAACGCAACTATTAGAGTGATGCTGATCAAACGAAAAATATCAATATGAGCGTAGTGTCTGGAATAAGGGAAGTTATGGTTCTTCAAACATCATGTTTGGTTCAGGCTGAAAGATGAAAGCCAGAATGATGGAGGACAATAGAGAGGTGGTGTTTGAAAAAGTAATCTGGCAAGCTAGAGTCATTTTACTTGGAGATAAATTAAAAACAAGGACAAAATACCTGTATTTGTGTGTAAAGAACTATCATGCCTCAGAAGCTAGAGATGTCACCTCACATCAAAGGATCTGAAAGCTACCTGCACCACAGGATTAATGATGGCTGTTTCTAGGTGGGAAGAATTTGAGGTGTCTCCTTGCTGTCTTCTTTTTGTTTCTCTGTATTTTTCTTCAATAAACATGCTGGTCTTTTGAAATTGATTATTAAAAAGGCATGGTCAGAGAATTTTAGAGCTAAAGGGTTGAGGACAAGTAGGTGAGTATCTAAAAGGTGCCATTTCAGAGCAGAGGACTTCAACATGTATGAGCCTCAAGCTACCCTTGGTGGTCACATTTGTTGTGAGTTGCTCTTTCTAAGCCAACTATTAAAAGGTTCAACTGGTTACCAACTAATATCATGGTATAGACTGGTGTAGATATAGATCTATGCAAATTAGGCAATAAAAATGAGAAGCATAAACTCAAAGATGTCTTTAAGAAAGAAGATACATCTGGGAGGGTGGGTAGAACTGAAGATGGAAAGAAAATGCCAAATTTTTCCATGTAGTATAGCTGAATTCAAAACAATTTCCTTGTTTCAAAGAAAGTTAATCAAGTGGACTTAACATTGATCCATGCTGTAATATTCCCGTTTATTTTATTTCAACATTTGGAATTCAGCTTCTTGTAGTAGGTTGGGATCCCTATTAGGAACACTAGCTCACTTTGCATAACTAGAGGAGTTATTTGTTTCCTTACATTAACTATAGATGTATAGGCTCTGGAATGTGACTTTGGCATTGTTAGTTCATTTCTCCATGGTCCCCACATCAATAAAATAGCATTGATAACAGGTCCTCTGGGTCATTTTGCTGTTCATGATATGAATTAGACAGTTGCTGTAGACAAGAAGGCTGCTGAAGGTAGCAACAGTCACCAGGTCTGTTCATAAAGTTCAGAAGGTGAAATAAGTATTGTCCATAACACCTACTGCCTCCCTCAATTAGTGGTAGAAGAAGAGCCTCAGAACTGTTTGCCCCAACTGTCTATTTAAATTTAATAGAAAAAGACTGGCCAATGATAAGACCCTCACAGGGAAAGCAATAGTTGGTGTATCATTTTTGTGTGTGTGGCAGTTTTAAGTCATTATTTTTAAAATAAATATTTTAAAAATGGAAATAACTTGTCTAAAATATACAGTAGGTATGTTAAAAAGCAAACTGGGTTTCTATCTGTTAATGTGTGTAAAACATTTAGAACAGATCTTGGCACAGAATAAACACTCAATAGATGTTATCAAATGTTATCACTGTAAATAGATGTGGATGAACTCCTTGGTAAGACGTTCCAGACCACAAAATTGGCATTTAGATTTACTCATCTCTAGCCAAGTCTGTATGATCACCAGCCCCAGTGAAGCAACATCATACCCTCCAGAAAAACTGGTAATTTTTGTTTTTTCTGCTTTTCCTGGTTTGACTCACTGATGGGAGGTAAGGAGGTATGCAGGAGCTGTTCCAACCCACTCTGCAATGGGGATGATGCACACAGAATATCAGGGCAGAAGGGAACCTGATCTTTATCCCTGTGGCATGGATTTGATTACTTCTCATGACCAAATACTCTTTGTGACAGCTCTTTGTATTGGTAGGAATAAAGAAGAAGTGATTTTAATTGTTCAATATTTAAATCTAGATTTCATTATACAATACCGAGTGTCTCAGCTTTTGTGCCATGTCATGGTGGTGCCATTGGCAAGTCTTCTTCCAAAAGAAGAAATGGAGAAATGGAACCCAAAGCTCTGTGGTACACCTGTGGAGAGAACTCTTTCCCTGTCCACACTTCCTCACCTGTCAAAAAGGGAAATCCCTGTATCTTTCTGAGTCAATGAGTGAGTTAAATGAGATGGAGTATATATTCATGTGCAGTCCCCTCTCAATTCATGAAGAGATTTGTGTGGTATTTACACATGCACATTTCTCTGGGGCAAGAGCCACGTGCATAATTGGCATTATATTCCTTGATTAAAGATGTGGAAGAATAGCATAGCCTTTGAACAGCTGCATTTTCAAAAAGTTCCTTGAAACATTAAAGCATAGCAAGTTAGAGTAGAGGGCATAAAGACAAATCCTGATAATTTTAGCACTTAATGTCTACAAAGAAATTATCCTTGGCATTTCATCTTATTTTAAAGTGCTTTATATACAGTAATATATTATTAATACTAACATGTAATAAACTTAAGATGGAATGATAATTACATTCAACTGTTCAAAATGTTAGATGCACAGAAGAAGGCATCATACTATTGAAACCACACATGTCACTATATTTTTCTTTTTACTTCTATTGAGTTCTGACATTGCACAGAAGTTAAATATGATGCCCATGGGCTTTGTGCTTAACTTTCTCCTTTCACACTGTCTTCACTGATTAAAGACAAATCATACTGTGTGACTGATATAAAATTAAGTAATATCATAATATGAGGATTAAACAGATAATAGCTGTATAACATTGAAAGAGTCAGATCCTGCTGAGTGAATAACAGGTTACGGGATAGCTGATTCTGGACTTGAGTGAGTGAAATCAACTCCTTCAGAGTATATTAGCCAAGAGCCTGGTCCTGTAATTAGAATACATTAAGACAGAATGGGAAGATGGGGGCTGGAAGCTCTTTGGGGAGTCAAAATTCTCATGGTGTTGTAGGGGAACATAGAGTGGGAGGAAACTTTGGAAATCCTCCCACCAATTTCCCTCCCAGCAGTCCATGGAGCAGTTCCAGAGTCAGGCAGACCTAAGCTTGAGTCCAATTCCCAGCTGTCTGACACTAAGCAAGTTATTTAACTTCTCCAAACCTCAGCTCCTTCATCTACCATATCAGGACACAGTTACTGGTTCATTTAGCAGATGTTTAATGATGTACTTACTAAGTGCCAGCTGATAGGGAACAGAAATGTAAAAAAGTTAGAGAAAAGACAAAGAAGGCCCTGACCACTATGGAGTTTAACACTGGATGCAGGAGACAGAATCAACAAGAACATACATATGAAGTAATTACAACTTGTGCTACATATATTGAGGGGAAGCTCGCCTAGACTGAGAGTTATAATTGAGGATGTCACAGTTAAGCTGAGACCTTGAAGATGACTGAGAGAAAGCCATGCAGAAAGGGGTTGGGGGTGAAGGAAAGTGCTCTGGACAGAGGGAAAAGCACAAGGGAAAGCCCTGGGGAGGAAAAGCCGGACAAGTTCAAAGAGCCAGTGGAAGGTCAGCTTGGCCATTGGTTGGTGAAAGAGGTGAAGAATCATAATATTTACCTCCCATGTGTTTGTGTCTGTTAGTTGAGAAAACACACGTAACACAGCAGGCTTGTAGCCTTCCATAAACATTAAAAATATTACCATACTACCAAAGAAATTGAGAACTAGAGAGCAAAATTCACTTATCCCAATTCAACTAAGTGGAGTTGGAACTAGAATCCTGGTCTCTAAATTCCCTCAGTCAGTATTCTTCTAGAATAAGAGAAAGAATAATTTTTGGCCATGTGGGCAGAAGGCATGTCAAATGGTCCAGCCTTCTTTATCCCAAAACACACCATGGTGCTTATGTATCCTGAGGCTCTCTATGTTTCTGCTAAGCATTTCACAAACATATACCTGTGAGCTCATTAGTCACGCAGAGTGGGTGTTTTGCCTGCCTTCCTGACTGCCTGCCTTCCTGCCTGCCTGCCTGCCTGCCTGCCTGCCTTCCTTCCTTCCTTCCTTCCTTCCTTCCTTCCTTCCTTCCTTTTTCCTCTTTTAACTCCTGATGGAGTGGAGGATTTTAGAAGGGTCTTAGAAGATGTTGCAAAGAGAAACCTCCTTAGTTTGACAACCATGTTTCTGAAAGACCATTATTGTTAGCAAGAGGAAGGTTTGTGTTTCTTGTAGGTGTTTGGCTCCACAAGACTAATGTTTTTCCTAAGACAGACAGTCTCCCTTCCTGGGAGATGGAAGAGATGGGAACACCTGTGATGCTGCCAGGGTGCAGTGAGAAATGGGTGTGGGTCCTGGAAGGCAAGGAGGGAAAGGAGCCTGAGGGGACTACCTATGTTGAGTGTAGAGAAAGATTAGAATTTGACTGGGAGAAAGATTGTCATCTGAGGCCAACTTTCCAAACACCTTGATGAGGCATGTAAAGACATGTTTGTGTGCCCACGTGCACATGTGTTATTTTCTCTTAACTCTGGGCTAGCACTGTGCCTTCTTTCTGGTAAGGCAGTGCCCTCACTCACCTTTCTAGACATTGAGGGCACAACTCAGGGGCAAAAGTCCATTTGCTCAATCAAGTGAAATTGTAAAACTTCTGTGTCCCCATCTTTCCTAAAGCTCCCATTTCTCCTCAAACAAAGCAGATACCTCACCTCTAGCACATTCCAATTATCAGTACCATAACCACTGGCCCAATCATTCACTTCCCTTGAGTTCAGGAGACCAAAATAAATCTCCTGCAATAAACTCTCATTTTACTACTGTCTTAAATGATGTATGGCTCTATTCCTAACAACAAAAAATAACTATCTAAATGGACAAAATTGGCCAATGGAGATATCTGTTGCATGCAGCCCAATTAGAAATACATTCAGGTGAATTAGAACAGAAGAATTGCCTTGCATTTTTCTGACTTAATAAGCATCTATAAACCAAAATTACCCATATCAGGAATATCTTTGCACAGTTAATGAAACCAAAGGCTTTCCCCTGACAAGAAGGCAAGCAGCCTCCTCCTTGGAACTGATTGAACTACACAAGGAATATCAGTGAAAGCTGCTATTAACCCTGCTGGTTAATTTGCAAGGTATAGTGAAAGCAATAGGTTGGAGGACAAGAAATAAAGCTGATTAGTGGCTCTTATAGGAATCTGTGGTCTATAGTGATGTTAGGGAGGGGACATATTCCAAGACCTGATACACAACCTCAGGAATTAAAGATGCCTTGGAAGAAGTGAGAGTAAAGAGACTGGTAGGAAAGGTATTGGTAGATTGGGACCTAGTACTGGTACTCCTATTACCACCAAGCTGTGTGGACGGACAATCAGATTTCCAGAGGAAAAAGCTTTCATTTATAGAATTTGCCAATTTCCATTGTGTAAATATACCCACCATGGCCAGTTCCCAGTAACTAACATAATACCTCTGAACCTTTGATTGGGAATAGAACTCTATAATCAGCTGGGCTCCAAAAGACCACTGCCACAGAGGGACTTTCCCTGACTCTCCCCTGGAGCAAGAACTCTGGGCTGATTTCATTGAGTCACTCCTCTTCCATCCAGTACAATTATTCATTCTTTGATTCATTTGTCCACTCACTCTCTCACTTATTTATTATAGCAGAAGTTGTTGATGTTTTGCCTAGATTTCCTTAGTGTACCCTAGAGGCCACCTGCAGCTTTAGAAGGAAAGTCATCATACACAGCAAAGGGTTTCTGCTCAAACATCTGAGTATCTGTGCTGAGGGCTTTCTCAGGCAGCAGGAATGTGCTCAGCCTGTGACTGAGACAACAGGGAAGTCTCTGGGAGTTAACTCCATGGCAGCCTCCAAGCAATGGGGATGAAAATTGGTGAATAAAACCCCAGTGCCCTTGCACCTCTGTGGGGAAATATTCAGGTGCTCAATACAGTTTCTCATAGGATCCCACCAAGGTTCAGCCCCAGTTGTCTGCAGCAACATCTGCTCATTCACATGCCCTTAGTTGGTTTCCTTCTTTCACTGCCTCATCTCCCCACTCATTATCATGCTTCCTGGCATTACTTTACCAATAAACCTCTTCAGCCAAAATTCTCATCTCAGGATCTACTTTTGAGAAATGCAGTGGAGAAAGTTACTGAACACTGACAGGCACTGAAATTGGGCCCTAAAATATGTTAATAAAGAAAGCAATATTTCCTTACCTCACACCTTTCAGTGTCTAGCTTACCACACTCTCACCTCTCCAACTCTCTCAATAAGCTGATCTCTTTGTAAATAGGACTACATTGTCTAGAGTAGACCTTCTGACGCCAGCCCACCCCCACCCTGGCCCCACTATTTCCTGTTTTTTATTTTATATGAGCAGACTTTTTAATATCTGTATTTCTTTTGCATCACTTGTTCACCTGTTTGTTTTGTTTGATCACTTCCCTGAAGAAAGATAACACACTTGTCTTTGTTTCTAACTGATTCTCTGCTATTATGCACAGTACTTGGTATGAAGTAGGTATTCCCAAATACTTGTTGACTAAATAAGTAAATATATCTTTCCCACACCTCCAAGGAACTTCCTGTCTTTTGAGGGATACAAACAAGTGAATGAACAGGCACTGGGACAGCCTTTTACTGTGGTGGGGATATTGGGATCATATTAGAGGAAAACATGGTACACACCTGAAGAGAACTGGAGGAAACATGATGAATAGCTGTCTGAAGGAATGAATAGCTAAGCAGAAATAAAGAAAGCATGCAAGCTCTATCCAGGTAAGAGGGAGAAGAAGAGTATTCTAGGAAAAGAGAGTAACAAGTCAAAAATATTCAAGTAAGCAAGTAAGGCATATTTGGACTATGCGTTTTGTATAAGTGAAGCAGACATTTATAAAGTGGGAAGCAGGAAGTGGATCTGTTCAAGAGGCGGGCAGGGATTTGTCAGGTATGATTTAGCAGGGATCCTAAAGTATGGCCCCTGTGCCATATGCAGCCACAAGCAATGGTCTATGGCACTTTTGTGCTACAATGGTAAAATTGAGTACTGACAACAGAGACCCTATGGTCCACAAAGCCAAGCATATTACTATTTGGCCCTTACAGAAAGTTTCTCAATGTGAAGAAACCTGGGTCTCATGAGGGGATTGAATGTTCAGTAGGGGAGGAGCAAGACCAAACTTGCACTTCAGAAAGAGTACACTGATTGCAGTGGAGAGTGGATTGAGACAGGGTGCAGCCAGATGCTGGAAGATGAGCAAGTGCCTGACTTCCCAAGATGGTCTGCAAATCCTTTGCCAACAAGACAACACCTCAGTAAACGTTGTGTCCCTTAGTGTGCCAAAATATCATAGATGACTCAGAAATCTTAATCAAATGAATGAATACAGGATGGGGCAAAAGTAGTTTACAGTTGTTCATATGGGAAATAATATAATAATAAATAATAATACAAGAATAAATATCACGCTTTGTATACTCACAACTGTAAACCTACTTTTGTCTACTCTGCCTATAAATGAACATGAGAGGATGAAGTGCTTGGAAAGGTGTTCTGGCACTGAAGAATAGAATGATAAACATTGTAATGATGATGACGGTGGTGGCGATGATGATAATAATGATAGTAGTAATAAAACAACCACATTTGGTTTTTTATACCAATCTCTTCATCATTTACATGAGCTCATTTAATCTTCTCAATACTCCTTCAAAATAGAAGCATGTACCCTCATTTTACAAATGAAAACTGAGGTTAAACAGTGTGTGAAGGTCACAAGGTATATTGGTACATGAAGTAGTCATGGTTTGAACTCAGATCTGCCTTTCTCTAAAGTTTATCTTCTTTCTCCACTCTGCCAGGGCTGTGAAGGGGTCTCTCTTGGCTGGAGCATGTTATGGAAAGAATAATACAGAAATATCAATTGTGGGCTTGTTAAGGCTTTCGCTGTCACATTAGTGCTCAGAAAGCCCAGTGAGCACTAAATGAAGCATTTGTAAGACAAAGCCCTGATCATGTAAATGGATGTTAAGGGCAGACTTTCTGTTTTGCATCAGCAGTACCAGCCTTCATTCAGCCTGCAGCATCACAGGCCATGAGGGGAGGGGGATTAGGGTCTGACATGGCAGCAACATTGAAGAAGCCTGAGTTAAGTTGGTTATGCCAATTTACAAGTTCCTCCTTCTGTCAGCTACTCACAGTGAGGGATGGGGTTGGCTTTCTCACTTTCAGACATCTGAAACATTCAACAGTTTATAGGTTAAAGAGACCCAATTTCTGTCCTCCTACCCCCTGTGATGAGCCCCTCTTGTCCCGTCTCCTTTTATGATTTATCTTGGACTGATGAACCATTTGTCTTCAGCATCCCTGAAGAGCATTTCTGGGAACACAGCTGTTTGTAGAAGCTGATTACCTCAAAAGTAGCCCTAGAAAACTAAGGATTAATTCCTGTGAGGATATTTTCTGGTGCAGAAAGAGTTTTTGATTAACTGTGGCTTCCCTCATACCCACTCGTTCCCTAGGAGGCCCAGAACTTCTAAAACTTAACATTCCATTTCTACTCATCTTTGTTCAATTCTCCTCTCTTTTAGTGTTTCTGCTCCTGCGGATATTGAATTTTTCCAAGGAAATTGACCAAGTCACATCAGTTTATGGTTATTGCAACACTCTGACCCAGAAGGCTTTTGTGAACAATCCTGTAAAACATGAGGCGGGACCATCATGTGAAAATTAAAAACTGCAAGTTGTCCCTGGAAGACAATATAAATTTATCTGATTTGGAGGCATTGAAAACCGTTGTCAAGAGATTTCCCCCATAGAGCCATATATTTTTCCTGTCATTGTATATAATCATCTTGTTCTTAACCAGCTCCAGTACCTTCCACACTACATTCCATTTCATGCTACCTGCTAAATCTGGGATACTGTGCTCTTCCTGCTGCTTTATGATTTGTGTGACATCTTCCCAGACAAAAGCAGCTTTACAGAAGTGCTTTATACCATCACCTGAGGAATTCTAACCAAGCACTGCAGAAAAAGAACTCCAAATTACTTCCATAGCAAAAAAAAATTCCATTTTAATTTTCTTATACCTGAAGCTTGGAGACTGCATCAGTAAAGTATTTGGTCATAGGTAATAGAAAGTTCGACCTGTACTGGCTTAAACAAAGTTTGACCTGTAGTGGTTTCTCTGTATGGTTTTTTTTTATACATATAAAGAAGTCCAGAACTAGGTGGCTACTAGTATTGGTGATGCCGAGGCCAACATCTCTTTGGTTATTATGGTGTTTGCCTCATAGTCACAAAATGGCTACTGTGTCCCTGGACACCCTTACCTGCATGGAAGACTGGAAAGTAAACATTAAGTTTTCTTGGACTCTATAGGTAGGCAAGGACACAAGGTCTGGGAATGATTGTTTAGTTAGTCTCCTTTGTATGCCACAGGAACTTACAAAAGAAAGGGGCAGATGTAAAATAAGCATTGATGACATTTTATAAAATCAAGACAGGGCAGTCAAGCCCATTTGATATCTGGCCATTTCCTTTTCCCTGGACAGTACCTAGAAATTTCTGTACCTGTATATGAAATATGAAATAGCTAAATTTAACACTGGCCCATAAGTTAAAATGTAAATTTCTGCTCAAATTTTATTTTCCAACATAAAGCTTGACACAAATCTTTAAAGTAAAATGCATGGTTGAAATAGTAAAAAATAAATTGGAAACAATATTCATGCCTATAAAATAATGTAATCAAATAAATTCTAAGGTGACCAATAGAATATTTTATAGTAGTTAAAGATAAATAGAAATATAGAAAGTTATAATCTTTTATAAAGCAGAAAAAGCAAATTGCCAAGTATAACATACATGCATTGCATTTCCATAAACGGAAATATTTGTACACATACACACATACATTTTTAATAGATAAGGTCTACAGAGGTACATTGAAGGACTTTCCAGGCAGAACCTGTTTATAATGATTTTCATATTATTTCAATTCCTTCCAATAAGCCTGTATAACCTGGGTAACTCAAAAGAGATTTTCTTAAAAATGCAAATTTAGACAACCTCTTAGTGACTTGAACGAAGTAAATTCAGGCCTGTCAATAGATGGCTGTGCTTTTAACTTTCATTTGAATAAAAATTGTAAAATCAAAGAAAATCCACTCCCTTCCAGAATTATCTTCAATACTACCTTTGAATTATTTATATTTGTAAAGAACATAAATAGAGTAATATTTTTGCCCTGTTTATTTATTAAAATATTTTGGCAAAGTCACTCTTTAGAATCAAGCTAAAAATATTTCAAAATATGTTGTGGGAACATATGTCAATCATAAATTGAATAACAAATATGACTTATCTCTCATCAGACTCAATGGCAGTAATTATTTTTAAAGGAATCAACTCCAGTTCTTTCATATCTGTCATAATGGAATAATAAGAAAAAATAAAAATTCAACAGGGCAACTCACCTAGAACTGATAACATTTCTCTGATACCTGATTAGAGAATCTTATGAATTAATTTCTTGCCTATTATACTGCTTTTGAACTTGACACTTTTCCTGGGTAAACTTATAATATGGACTTTATGAATTTCCTTACCTACCATAACCGTTTCTTAGAGAATTGAAGAAAATCACTGATAATAAATACCTTAATAGCATACTTCTGCTTGAAAGAAAAACTAGAGCAAGGTGAATTCATGGAACAGAGCCATGGTTTTGTGGTTCGGTAACACACATTGAATATGCTGGCATGAACTATTCCTGCCAGAAACAAGGTTTTCATAATAATGTAGAATGATTAAATTTTCCTACCTGAAGCTAAGTTACAACCTTAAACCCCATTTTTAATTTTTAGAGAAGGCCTCATATTACCATGTCCAGTGTTCTTTGAATAGAAAAAAAAAGTCAAATGGGATTCTATTATGATTGAATTCAGTGTATTTGTCATTTCTTCTTTAAGATTTAAGTATTTAATGAACTAGAGTTGTATGATATCCATAAAGCAAATTAGAATAACATAAGATTACTTTGGAAAAAATACTGACCAATAACCAATTGGCCACAATCAATTAATATCTTTTTACTAGACAGCAAGGGCCATTAAACAGAGAAATTTCTCTTGTTTTCCATTCTTCTTTTAAAAGTTTTGTTTTGTTTTAAATTTAGCATTACCTTAATGAAGGACAAGCACAGGATCATGTGAAAAGAACAGTTAAGAATTAGTCATAACTAATAGGACAGAAGACACTTTCTCAGGCCCTTTTTGCCAGAGTTAGCTAGACCCCATAAAGCATGATTGACCTTAATTGTTCTATGAGTCTTTATCCTTAGGACTAGAAAATTACCGGAAGTACCCTGAAGGTTCAGAGGCTCCAGGAATTTATGAAACAGGACATACCAGAACACAATAACTAGATGGATCCTAAACCCAAAGATAACATGGAAACAAGTTGCAGCCCAACTGAAATATCCTGTTCTACAACCGTTACCGACCCATCAGGGCTGGTGCAGGTGCATATCTCTGTACCTAGCCCTTTCTCTCCCTTGGGAAAGTAAAAACAAAAACCTTTACTCTCTGTACTTTCTTCTCTTTGTGAATTCTTTCACAGCCCAAGTTATCAACCATCCTAACATTTTGGTGGCCCATACAGGGACATTCTCTATTTCTCCCTCTCCTCCAGCCTCCTGAGACTTGCAACTAGGGGAGCAGTCGGCAGCAGAAGCTGAACCAGGGCTAACCCCCTAACCCTGTCTCTGTGAGGCTTGGAGAGGATTCTAAGCCTTCTCTGTCTCTCTGGACTCTGTGGATAGCCTCCTCCTCACCCACCTTCATGGCCAACAATTGGTAAGCCTCTCTGAATCATGGGATGAAAGTATCCTATCAAAAATGATAGCTTATCCCCCCATCTCATTGTCATAAAGCCCGACGCTGGGTCTGTCACTTTCAGAAACCTCATGTTTGGTCTGCCCTCAGTTCTGGCCGCAGAACTCTAGGTTGTTTGAGTTGGAACACCCTTTTCAGATCCCGCCCCCCCACCCCATGATTGTTCTTGTCCCTGAGATATCCTTCCCTCTTCTTTATCGTAGTTCTCATCATGGGCAATACTCAACCCACCCCAACCAACGACTCCCCATTGGGATGTCTTCTTAAGAACTTGAGGTCTCTAGGACATATGGACCTCAAGGCCAAGTGTTTGATTTTCTATTGCAGCACAGCCTGGCCTCAATACAAACTGGGTTACCAGGAAGTCTGGCCCATGAACAAATCTCTTAACTGTAATACTATCCTCCAACTAGACCTGTACTATCACCATCTCAATCCCTTCCTTAGGTTTAGTTCTCAAGAGCAGACAATATTTTAACCTTCAGCAGGGATTCCTGGCCTCTTTCTCCTAACTATGCCTCTTGTTCAAATTTGCCTCACTCTAACCACCCCCCGCCCCACCCAAATGTAAAACACTCTGAATTCTCCCTCTGGAGACCTGGGAGCTGCTCAATCCTGGGAAAAACTGGGCCAGCCTGCCAATGCAGAGAAAAAAAAGTGGCATTTTAAACTCAAGCTGTTTTTCTGACCCTTTGCCTGACTCTTTAACACCCCCTTCATCTCATCTTCCTACTTCTCTTCCTCAGACCTCTCCCCTTTGTCCCCCTTTCAGATTGAGTTTCTCCCAACCACACCCATTCCTGCCATCTATTTCAGGAAGCTCCCAAGAGAAAACTAATCTTGAGACTGACTGAATGTTTGGTAAACATGTTTTCTTCACTATTAACTTCCATGAGAGCCTCAGGGACAGCTTAACATGGTACCCGCTCTACTTAGGATGGCCCAAAACAGCCCAGAGACTTACAGGGATGCTTCTGATTCTTAGTTTGCTACATACCTATCTCTCTGAGTGGGTTAAGTCCATTCTCAGTGCATCTGGCTGGTGCTCTCGTCATTGGTAAGGTCATCCTCAGGCACAGAGTAAACACATTTATCTCTTTGTATTTCTCTGCCAGTGTGAACTATGACTCCCAGTTTTCTGTCTGTTGCATATATCTTCTGTTACTAGGTTTCTGACCTTTCAGAGTCCAAAGCAGCCCCATCCAGGCTCTTTCCTGATGCTCATTCCTTGCAGCCAAGACATTATTTCCATCGCTCATTAATAGCCCTTAAAGCTTTTATTGAAGGTCTCAACAGGTCTTCTTGCTTGGTATTTAGGACTTCCCATCCCCTTTTCTAGTCTTCTTAAAAGTTGTCAAAAACAAATGAGAAAAATTTATGCTTTCTCTACAAAAATTAGTAATTAAAATTATGTGTATGGCCTGTATGTGATATGTATTTGTGTATTATATGTGGTCTGTTTTCCACTTCTGGGTGGCATAACTAGGTTGTAATATTTTATTGGCTTAAAAATATTAAATACTAGTATAAATTAAACAGGATCCTGTGGTTTAGACAAATTATTTGATATCAAAACTGGTTTTAAATTTGATCAATGTCTTTTAGGGTTATAACCAAATATTATATACCTATATATACATACATATAGGTATATATATTTTACAACAAGATTATGTTATAATTGTTAAGCTTGTTTGACAACCTTCCCAAAGTTTAAATTTTAAAAACAGAAATGACTTAAGGTTATTCCAATGGGCACCTGAAATGCCTCAAGGATTTATTCTCTCTTCTTATAAAAGAAACTTTTGAACAAATTAGATCTATTTAATATGCTTGAAATTACATGGGAAGCTTTGCCAAACAGAATAATAATAACTATTCTATTTCTATACATATATTTTTATCAAAGTAGATGCTCTAGAAATTTCAACCACCTTATGAAGAAACTTGCAAAATTTTGAAGCCAAATTCAAATAGGAAATGCTCAGGGGTAGCACATGTCCTGTCAGTGACACCAGACAAGCCAAGAGCGGTGGTCCCTGTGGGGACATCAAGCAGTGGTACTCTGGGTATTTGTAACCCAAACATTGGAAATTTATGAATTGTTTCCAATGCTCAATGCACACTTTCGATAAGTCCTATACAGTGTTTTAAAATCTTGTATACTGTTTGGTCTTTATATAGAAAGAGATTGTGTGCTAAATCCAAAAATATGAGCTTTATATTATTCTTTTTGTCATGTAATAGTAATTATTACTTACCAAGAAATTGTTATCTTGAAAATGTTATATATTACAATGAAGCAAAGTGCTTTATCAATTGCATTATAACCAAATTTATAACCATGTCATTTTAAATTTTGTCATTTACAAACAGTCATTGTTTTACTCTAATGTATTTGAAAATATATCTTTGGAAAGGTTCCTGGAAAGAACTCTCATTTACTTTAAATTACAAGTATCTGAGCAGGTCATATATTTGAAGTAAATGAAGATTTATAGAACCCTAAGGAATAACTGGATTCGTGGAAATACAGGTAAATAATCAAAACAAATAAAAATTGATTCAAAATATTGCTAATTTTAAATCTTTTTGTTTTCTAGATATAAGGAAACTTCCCCCTAGAACAATTTGTAAAGTATACCCTCACAAGCAATACTGAAGCATTTGTAATTTTCTCCCTACCTAATCCCTCCAGAATTTGGCAACTCTTAATGAGTGAGTAATATTTTCATGGCAATCTGTTTGTTTGTATAAATTCAATAAGACTCTATTCTCTTTATAATAGCACCAGTTTCAAATGTGGTTTTATTAACCAAGTCTTTGTCTGGAATATCATGATCAAAAGAGTCATGCCTGGACTCTGGATGTAACCAGAAAGCCTGAAGGATTTAAGATTGACTTTTGAAGCCAACAAGAGCCCCTTGGAGAAATGGCCTGATACCTTGCTTGGTCATGTGGTTCCTGGAAGTCTTTACAGGTAAGGAATGAAGGTTGCTTTCCTAAAATATAGCAAGGAAGGAACCTCAAGACATTTTGGGGACATCAAGAACTTGAGGAATCCACCCAAAGTTATAGGTATTCAGGCAAAACCAGGTGGCAACTGTGTGGCTTGCCTTCTTTGACCTGAGAGGTTATCTAAAGCTCAATCTGAAGGTTCCTAGTAAAATTCCAGCAAAGAAGATTTAAAAGAGCCTATATGATCAATTATTATTCTTGTTGTGTTCATGCAAATAATCAGGCCAGATTGAAACTGGACTTAATGCACTCTCTTTGATAAAATGAGGGTAATTTTAGGAAGAAAACTTGTGCTTATTTTTTAATTTTTTTAAATTACTTTATTGTTCAGTTACAGTTGTCTGCATCCTCTCCCCTCGTCCCCACCCCCTCCAAACTCACCTCCCTCCCCTGCTTCCACCCTCCCCCTTGGTTTTGTCCATGTGTCCTCTATAGTGGTTCCTGAAAGCTCTTCTCCCCATAGCCCCCTCCCCTTCCCCTCTGGCTATTGTTAAATTGTTCTTAATTTCAATGTCTCTGGTTATGTTTTTCTTGCTTTTTTCTTTTGTAGATTAAATTCCAGTTAAAGGTGAGATCATATGGTATTTTTCCCTCACCACCTGGCTTATTTCACTTAGCATAATGCTCTCCAGTTCCATCCATGCTGTCGCAAAGGGTATAAGCTCCTTCTTTCTCTCTGCTGCGTAGAACTCCCTAGTGCACTGTTGGTGGGAATGCAGACTGGTGTAGCCACTGTGGAAAACAGTATGGAGTTTCCTCAGAAAACTAAAAATGGAACTGCCTTTTGACCCAGGAATTCCACTGCTGGGATTATACCCTAAGAGCCCTGAAACATCAATCCAAAAGAACCTATGCACTCCAATATTCATAGCAACACAATTTACAATAGCCAAATGCTGGAAGCAACCAAAGTGCCCATCAGCAAATGAGTGGATCAAGAAACTATGGTACATTTACACAATGGAATTCTACACAGCAGAAAACTTGTGTTTAAATGGACATCACAATGTCCAATTGTCACCCAAAAACTGAATTAAATCTTAATATTCAAGTTTTATTCCAAGTTAATGTTTCATTTTTTCTTTCATCCCTTGACTTGAAATTATTGAGAGCTACTGATGCAGTGTCAACCATACAGAATTTATCTACTACTCTGCCTTTCCCTTTTGGGAATTTTAAGGCCGTTATCTAGTCCTGGTTTTCCTGGCTGACTCCTTTCTTAAGTCCTATCACTGCTTTTCTCTTTATTGTTGCTTTCTGGCCATGTCTCCTAAGATACCTTATGTCTTTCATCTAACAAAGCATCAAGCTCTAGGAGACTCCTTTCACAAATGACCCCTGGCTACAGCTCTCACCTTTCAGGCGGTCCAGTTCCACCCTCTCTCTCTTAATGACCCATATCCAGACCCACAGGCAGGGACAACTCTATGTCCATAATCTGCAGGAAGTAGATTCAGAAGAAGAAACCTTCATACCCACTCCCCAGAACCAGAATGGGCCCAGGTCATTGAGAATAAATTCATCTCAAAAACAAGAGGGGGGAATGATAGGACAAAAGCCACGTTCTCAGACCCTCTTTCTTAAAGCTGGCTGGACTGCATAAGTATATGCTAAAGTAATATTTTCTGATTATAGTTCTAATGATAAAAACACAATGGTTGCTGCTACTTAGTCAGCAGGTGTTTTACAGATATTACCTCTTTGAAATCTCATTACTCTGTGAGGTAGGTACCATAAACATCACCATTTTACAGCCAGGTAAACTATGGCTTAGAAAGGTTGAATGATTTGTCCAAGGAAACACAGATACAGAATGATAGCTTGAGTCCATGAGGTCTTGTCTATACTAAAAGGAACACTAAACATAAAATTCTATTGGTCACTGTTAGAATATACTAGTGAACTCACTCATTATTTTAAAAAATTAGAAAATACAATGAAAGACTCAATCATTTATCTTGCCTTTTCTTTAAGAGTGCTACCAGTAAGTGACCAAACAGAAGAGAGGAAGTGTCCCTGTATATAACTAGTCACCCTAATAATAAAAAAGAAATGACAGAATTGGAACCTGCTGTGGACTGAATGTTTGGCCCCTGCAAATTCATATGTTGAGGCCCTAACTCCCTCCCCCTTTCCCCACAGTGTAGCTGTATTTGGAAATGTTGCCTCTAAGGAAGTAATTAAGATTAAGTGAGGTCATAAGGATAGGGTCCTGATCCCATAGCATCCTCATAGGAAGAAACAGCAGAGCTTGCTCTCTTTCTCTCTCTCCCTCCCCTCACCATGTGAACTCACCAAGAGAAGGCCATGTGAGCACAGTAAGGTGGTAATCCCTTACAAGCCAAGAGAAGAGGCCTCAGAATGAAACTGTTGACACCTTGAACTTGAACTTCTCAGCCTCCAGACTGTGAAAAACAAACTTCTGTTATGTAATCCACTGAGTCTGTGGTAATTTGTTATGGAAATCCAAGCTGACTAAGACACAATCCCTAATTTAAATGCTGATGACTGATACCACAAAAGGAGAGGCACCCAGATAATATGTGCTTCTAAGGGAAGAAGAGCTCAAAAATTTTTAAGTATTCTTGGTGAAAAGAAAAATCATTTTTAAAAATTTGAGCAAGTCTCTATGTCCAACTGCCAATTTATCAAAAATATGGAAGAGAGAGGACTGTGTAAAATGACACCACAGAGATGAAATCAGCAAAATGCAGATCATGAGAAATTCTCCAGGGAAAACATCTTGTTTATTCAAAAACAACAACATACTACAAAAATATACAAGAGAAAGAGGAAAATAAGGGTAGATGGAAAGATAAGAGCTTAGAGATTAAAAGATTTTCTGAGATATATCAATTCAATGATAGCTTTTTTTCTTAAATCCAGATTCAACGAAACTGTAAAAAAATCATGAGATTAAATGAGATATTTACTGCTAATTTTTAGAATGTGTGATATTGTGTTTTTATTTCAATACATTTGAGAGATACATACCAATTTATTTACTGGAAAAATGATATCATGCTTGGGGAGAGAGTAAAGATGGAAGTATAGAAGATACAGTGTTGGCTATGAATTGATTATTTTTGGAGCTAGGCTATAAGGAAACAGAGGCTTATTATACTATTCAGTGTTTTTTTCTGTATGTTTGATATTTTCCATTATTTAAAGTTTTTGACTCCACTGAACCACACCAGCTAGGGCAAACATCAATGTATGGTTGCCTCTCGTATGCCCCTACTGGGGACCTGGACCACAACACAGGCATGTGTCCTAGACTGGGAATCAAAACCACTACCCTTTGATTCCCAGGCTGGCCTCACAATGCAGCCATGTGAGTTGCCCTGCCCTGGTGAATACCTAAGGCTCTGCCCCTTACTACATAACAGGCATGCCAAGACCAAAAATATGGCCCAAATGAAAGAACAGATCAAAGCTCCAGAAAAAATACAACTAAGTGACAAAGAGAGAGCCAACCTATTAGATGCACAGTTCAAAACACTGATAATCAGGATGCTAACAGAAATCGTTGAGTATGGTCAAAAAACAGAGGAAAAAGTGAAGGCTATGAAAAGTGAGATAAAGGAAAATGTATAGGGAACCAACAGTGAGGGGAAGGAAACTGGGACTCAAATCAACAGTTTGGAGCAGAAGGAACAAATAAACCTTCAACAGGAACAGAATGAAGAAACAAGAATTCAAAAAAATGAGGAGAAACTTGGAAACCTCCAGGACAGCTTTAAACATTCCAACATCCAGAGAATCCTAGGGGTGCCAGAAGGAGAAGAGGAAGAGCAAGAAATTGAAAACTTATTTGAAAACATAATGAAGGAGAACTTCCCCAATCTGGCAAAGGAAATAGACTTTCAGGAAGTCCAGGAAACTAAGAGAGTCCTAAAGAAGTTGGACCCAAGGAGGAACACACCAAGGCACATCATCATTACATTACTCAAGATTAAAGAGAAGGAGAGAATCTTAAAAGCAGCAAGAGAAAAGGAGACAATCACCTACAAAGGAGTTTCCATGAGACTATCTGCTGATTTCTCAAAAGAAACCTTACAGGCAAGAAGGGGTTGGAAAGAAGTATTCAAAGTCATGAATGGCAAGGACCTACATTCAAGATTACTCTATCCAGCAAAGCTATCATTAAGAATGGAAGGGCAGGTAAAGTGCTTCCCAGATAAGGTCAAGTTAAGGGAGTTCATCATCACCAAGCACTTATTACATGAAATGTTAAAGGGACTTATCTAAGAAAAAGATCAAAAACTATGAACAGTAAAATGACACCAAACTCACAACTATCAACAACTGAACTTAAAAAACAACGAATTAAGCAAACAACTAGAACAGGAACAGAGTCATGGAAATAAAGATCATATGGAGGGTTATCAGTGGGATGGGGGCGGGGGGAAAGTGGGGGAAGAGGTACAGGGAATAAGAAGCATAAATGGTAGACAGAAAATACACAGGGGGAAGTTAAGAATAGTATGGGAAGTAGAGAAGCCAAATAACTTATATGTATGACCCATGGACATGAGCTAAGGTAGGGGAATGGTGGGTGGGGGGGATGTACATTGTAGAATGGAATAAAAGGGAGAAAAAAATGGGATAACTGTATTGCATGATCAATAAAATATATCAACATTTTTCTAAAGGTCTTTAAAATGGAGGTCATATTATGAATGAATTAGAATATGAATGTATATGTATAGACAAAATTAAATAGTTTTTATTTAATAAATATGTAAACAGTTTTCATGTTTTTAAAAAGAAATTCTAAATTATCTTAATCAAAATTCCTGAAACACCTTTTAAATTGAGGAAGTCTCATTCTGTTATACTGTTATAATACTGCAGGACTTACAAGAAAATATATTCTCTTTTCTTTAACAAAAAATTTCTCTCTTAATAATCTTTTATTGATTGTTCTAAGAATCCATTTAGTTCTACCTCATTATGAAGAGAGAAGCCTTTTCTCATTATGTTTAACAAAATGAAAGATCACTGTAGCCTAAAGGATTATACATTTCATGTAAAAGGACATTATTTCCTAGACAATAAGACAAAAATCCCCACAATCATTTGGTAAAAATACCTCAAATTCTTTAATATTTAATATATTGATTTTAGTTTCTGAGTATATTGTCAAGTGGAGTGCATATATGCTATCTTGATGAACACGGACATGTATATACCATCACCTCCAGCACCGTAGAAGAGACCAAAAATGTGGAGCTACTTAGTGATTTGTAACTAAAAGCAGAACGGCCTTTTAGAAAACTTACATCTCTGAAATTAAACTTATAGCACTGTTTAACAGATCTAGCAAGGTTGAAAAACTATCAAAGTCACCTTATTTGTTTGTGGGAATCAGAGACAATTATGAAAGAAACAGTGATATTCTAAAAGATGAGATTTGCATGGGCTGGAGAAAACTGGAAGGCATAGGGAGAGAAACATAAGTGGAAAATGCCTTGCTAACAGTAGTTGACCAACAAAACTGTTTTTAATGAATGTGAGGGACAATTCTTCCTCTAAAAGACAAAAAGTAGGTACTGGGTGGGGCAGGGAGTCATGTTGAGTTCAAAAGGAAGGAAATTAGGGGCCCTATGTGGAAGGGTCTTAATCTTCTCAGTGAATAAAAAAGTGAAATCACATAGTGAATAAAATGAAGGAGGAGATTAGGAATTGAGGAACTAAAAAAAAGTTTAAATATCTACTGAGAAGGTGGGAAGAAATGAACTAAAGATGAAACCATTAACAATTACAACAAAGAATGATGCCACTACATTCTTTTCCTTGCTTGGCTGGAAGTCCTTTGAGAGCACAGCCCATCCCTTGGTTATCTCTTCATTCCACATACTGCAGGAGTGCTCTCAACATGTCTGCAAATTAGTGATCTCCTCAGTGAGTGTAAGCATACCCAGAGCAAACCTCCAGCACCTCAGGCAGGTTTCCTAAAAAGTAGGAAAAATATTAGAGAAAAGTTCTTTGATGAAGGTAAATAAAGACCAACATGACAGAACTGTCATTAGGGAAAACAAAATGCTTAGCTTGGAAGGAGCATTTGATACTGTTTTGTTGAACTAATGGAGATACATCTCTCATCTCCCTCCAAACAGGTCAGAACCGACAAGTTTTTGTAAAAGTACTTAAGGGGTCCACCAGAAGTGGTCCAAGTAAGAGTCTAAAAGGAAATAAGTTGAGTTTTAGAAATTAGAAGAAAAGACATTGACATAAAATTTGAAGTCAGGTGAGGGAAAAGAGGCAGAAACATCGATAAAATAGATAAATAAGAGTTATAATAATTGAATGACAACATCCCACGGTGTGAGATTATCTTTTAAATTGGAGTAAGATAAGTTTGTTTTGGAGGGAATTTGATAGTGGTCATCTAAGGAACCTTGTTGGGATGAGATGGAGAATATGAGGGTTGGTGTTTTACTTTAGTTGATCCTTTGGGGAGTTACTGAAAGCTATGGATTTAATCCATAAAAATATTTTAACTCCATATATATTTTAAAATTGTCATACAGATTTGGTGGATTCGGAAACGTGTTAAGGCTCTCCATAGACCACACCAGCGATACATGGACCTCAGGCTAATGAGGTACCACAGGGGGAGAGACCATGCTTCCTTCTTAGACTTAGCCCCCACATTCATTCAGCAGGTATTTTTCAGGCAACTGTTATTTCCAAGGTCCTTTCCAGGTCTAACTCTCACTAAAGTTTCTGATGGAATCCAATTTTCTTCAGTACTTACCATAAATCACTTCCTTGAGAATGATGTCACTATCTAATAATTTCTTTTCTGTTACTTCCATATGTACCCAAACTCTGTCTAATATGAAAATCCAGGATCTGATTTATTTTAGCTGAGCTACTTTGTACAAGGTGCTACATGAATGAAAATCACTTCTGTGAAAAGGTAAACTATAGAATGTTCTACAGTAAAGTAAAGGCCAGTGGCTTTATCTTGTTCCCTCAACTAAAGTGGCAGATCCTGCCCTGGCTGGTATAGCTCAGTGGATCGAGCATGGGCCTGCAAAGTAAAAGGTCACTGGTACCATTCTCAGTCAGGGCACATGCCTGGTTTGCAGACCAGGTTCCCGGTAGGGGGTGCATGAAAGGCAACCACACATTGATATTTCACTTCCTCTCTCCGGCCCTTCCCTCTTTCTATAAAAATAAATAAAATCTTTGCAAAAAAGAAAGTGGCAAATTCTTCTGTGAAACCTACTGGCACGTGGGAAACCTCAATGACTATGTGTGGCATTGACTTGATTTCTAATGGAATAACTGGTCTCTGAGGAATGTGGTTAGCAGTGGCTAGGACAGCTGAACTGTGTGTCTGTAGAGCAGAAGAACCCAATGGAACTGTGGAGCCCCGCCTCCACTTGTTTCCCTGGGTCTGGATGCTGCACACCAGCACACTTCCCCTTACAGGAAACCAAAAGGCATGCCCAAGAGGCCAGTTTGAGAGCATTAAAAACCTTATGATGTTTGACTTCTTAGCAGAGTTGGTTGAAAATGCATATTTTAATGGATGCACACTGAAGGATGCAAACAATAATTTCCCAGTCTAATGTTTTTATTTCTTCCCTGTCATAATAGATGTGAGATGATACCATCATTTTAAGGCTCATTTTATAACAATACACAATTTAGGAAGAGCACCTTCTGTGACCTCTGTGAGTTTCCTCATTGGACTCTAGGAAACTGGTACCCTATGTTTTGGGAATAAAGTATAACTCACTGACCTAAATTAAAGGTGAATGAATAATAATTCATAACACTGAATTCAAGGTTTTATTTGACATATGACCCATCCTGGAATAGTCTTTTCATCCAAAGAAATTTTATCAGAGGTATGTGCACATTTCCTTATAATAAAAAAAATGAACATGTAAATGTAAATATTCATTGTCTGCCAGAAGCATAGGTGCAGGAGACAATAGATTGATGATAGATAGATAGATGATAAACGCTGCTCTCTTAGAGCTTAAACTATGATGTGAGCAACAAGCAGTTGATGAATAAACAAATATAAAATTATAATAAAGAAAATTAAAATATGTGCAGATAAAATGGTAGAGAATAACAGGTGGATCTTCTTAGATAAGGTGAACAGGGAAGGCTTCTTTGAGGAGGGACACTCAGGCTTAAAAGACTGAAAAGGAGGTAGTCTTGGAGCAGTTAGCCTTGGGTGCAGATTCTGAGAAGGGCAAGCTGCCTGGTATGTTTGAAGAAATAACAGGGAGCTCTTGTAGCTGCAGTGGAAGAAGCGGAGGATAAATAGCATGTGATAAGGCTTGAGGCAAGACCAGGCAAGTCCTCAGTAGGAACATGGATTTACCACGTGAAATCTGTTTATTTATTTATGAGCCATATGATAATACTTGTTAATAAAATACTCATAATCAAAAGAATAAGTAATGTTTAGAGAGCATTTACGAATGCCAGTCCTGAATAAAATATTTTATGTGCATTATCTCAAGTGATCTTCCCAACATGCCTGCAAGATCGATACTATCCTGGTTCTACATTGTAGAAACTGAGGCTCAGAACATGGCAACTTCTCTAACATCACACAACAAGTAAGTCTTATAGCCAGGAGGTGAGACCTAGGTTGTAGACTGTCAGACTTGAATACTTAACCAAATTCAGAGACACCCTCCTTCTTTTGAAGAATTCAAAGATGAGCAGAACGTTTTTTGGGATGAGATTTACAGAGACTTGTGTGGCAGATCCTGTCCTGCAGAATCCGTATGCTGTGGCCAATTTGTAAATAAATGCACAGGGACTACGTATATCCTGTGGAGAAAAAAGGGGACTTCATGGCCACTCTCTCAAGAGGAGAGTATCTTTAAGTGCCTCGGCCACTCTCTCAAGAGGAGAGCGCCCCAACCCTTGCCACGACAGGCTTTTATTGGCTTTCTCATAGCATATATCAAAGAAGGTTTTCATTCATTATACTTAGGTTTGCTTTAGGTAATTACTTTTTACACATATCAATGGAAAGGATGTTACAGATTACTTCTTACAGATTAACAAGGAAAGAATGTTGCAAATGTAAGGGAATGATAAGAGTAATTGGTCTGGTTACACTTCAGTCCTTGGAAGAATTAGTAGGGGCCACGTGAGAGGCAAACACACATTGGTGTATTTTCTCCCTCTCTTTCTCCCTCCTTTTCCCTCTGTCTAAAAATAAATAAATACATCTTAAAAAAATAAAAAATAAATAAAATCTGTACATTAAAAAATAGGAAGTGTTAGACTTCCTCAAGGAAAAGAAGGAAGCTGCTGCATTTGGCTTTTATGGTTTGATGTGTTCATGTTCTCTGGGAATAACTGGTAGACAAAGGCCAAAAGGAAGTAGAAAGGGCTGGGTAATATAGGGCATGCTTCAGAGGAAGCATATCTCATTAATGATTATGATTACAATGTACTCATTTTTTAATGCTGCAAATCCAATGAAATATTGGAAATGAAACAATAAGGGGCATTTGGAGACTGGGCTTAATGAGCATTTGAAAGCTTTGTTCCTTTTAAAGTGACTCCTAGAACCTAGGGAACAGCCTCATTTGAGATATGCTCAGTTTCAGCCCATGATACCTCCTCAGTCCATCACAAAAGTCAAAAACCAGAGGTCATCCCACATTCCTTTTTTTTTTTCATCTCATTCATTCAAACAGGCACCTAGCTTTGTTCATTCTGCATTCTTAATTTTGATCATAGCCATGTTTTCTTCTCTATTCACCTGTTACCACACTGGTTCAGGCCACTGTCATCACTTGCCCAGAGTGGTAGTTTGGTCTCCTGTCAGTTATACATGTCTCCAATCTTGCCCCAAAACTTCCAGGCTCCATTACACTGCAAAGACGACATTTCCAGAATGCAAATTTGACTATGTGGCTTCCTTTTCCCCACTTACCATCATTCAAAGATCCACTCCCCTTTCACCACTGCCTATAAGACAGAGTTTAACTTTCTTAGCATGGCATTCAGGACCTTCTGTCTTCAGGCTCTCGCTTCCCTCTGTTGTCTCATCTCTCATTGTCTTCATTGAACAACAAATTACTTACAGCCCTCCCTTCTCCAAGCAATCTTGGCCATTCTTTGCCTGCAAGCCCTCACATGTGCTGTTGTCTTCCCTTGGAGTGCCTTCTTCATCTTTGTGTTTTAGGACTTAGTTCAATTGCCACTTTATGCAATTATGCTTATATCACTCCTTTATAATTTTGTGGTAGATAGAATAATGACCTACCCAAAGATGCTCATGTACTAATCTCCTTCCATGGAAATACTACCTTATATGGTAAAATGGACCAGGCAGAAGTAATTAAACTAAGGACCTTGAGCTGCGGAGATTATTTTGGATTACCTGGGTGGACCAAATACACTTACAAGGGACCTTAAAAGAGGGAGATAGATAGGTCAGGGTCAAAATCAGAGAAAGGGATTTGATGACAAAAGTACAGGGGGGCAGGTGGGGGGGAGAGAGATAGAGAATATCAAGAAAGAGAAAAGCAGAGGGCAGTGCTAAATAAGTTACATAAATACAAGGAAGAATCAATCTAGTTAGATTTTGCTAGACTTTATTAATACAATTAAATTACCTTATTATATATTAAAAGCAACCAAATTTTAGTGCCCCAAATACTCTCTGATTTTCACAAAAGGCATATATATAACTAAGATTAGGAGGAGAGAGGTAAGAAAAATAATGAATTCTTTTTTTGAAAGGAGAAAATTGTTCATAAGGAGTAGGTTGAAAACTCTTCCCTTTAGAATGAACAAAGGCAAGAGGAGAAAGTCGATGCCAAATGCATCATGTCTGATGTTATCAGTAACACCTACAACATCATCCAGGAGTAAGATAATTATGTAACCTTCCATGTACTGGGTACAAACCGAGTCCTCACAGTGGAGACTTCCACGTGACTGCACCAATGCTTGGCAAATATTCAGTGTGTTCCTGATAAGGTTTGAAGTCTGTGGGCCTGTGTATTTTAGGGGACCTTTTCCCTCTTTCTTGTGTAATACAAATTAGAATTTGCTCCACTGAGACTTTTGACCCTTTATTAAGTACAGGAGTTTAATGACTTTCTTATTCTGCAGCTTTCTTTTACTTCTTCCTGTTTTCTAGATAATAAAGCCAGTTTGTTAGATGTTGAAGTATTTGAAACTCCCTTCAATCCTATTGTGACCTAATTTATTTTAGCAGATGTAAGAAATATTACTGAACAGCTCATTAAAGTGTACTTTCTGTGCTGCTCATACTATGACTGTTGGTGAGTTCTTAGATGTCCTTCAGTTCTAGAAGAAAAGAATGACTTGTTAGGACCTTAAGGAAGAGACATGAAATAATGAAAAGGATAATTCTAAGTAAAATATCAATTTAATAGAACAAGAACATAACTGATTAGAATTGAAAACTATCCTCAGGAAGTCAGAATTTACTCAAAGAGAAAGCACCAATTTTGCCAGGAGGCTAATTCGTACTGTGGGAGAGAGAACAAAAGAGGGCTCTGAGCATGTCATAACCTCAAGTAACTCCCGGAGTGGTACTTGGAGGTAAGCCAGAGAAGGTATTCTTAGCTTGGGAAGTGATGGCTACACATAGAGAGAAATAGGCAAAGGCCTAGGGCAACAAGCAATCCCCTATTAACAGCCAGCTGAGCTGTATTGGCAAGACAGTCCAGAGGAGTGCACTGTTGTGGGGGACACTTGGCAAAGAGGGGAGCTTCCTGGGGTCTACCAATTCTGGCAGAAGATAAAAGGCAGTTTTTATCAGTATTGGTGTTTGGTATCCTATCTTTATAAAAGGTGAGAGGAGTCCTAGGATGGATTTGAGGGAAAGGACTTCAAGGCAAAAAACAAACAAACGAAAAACAAAAACAAATGAACATAAATCCCAAAGAGAAATTGGCCAGATGCATTGGTTAAAAGCAAAGGTGTTGGATTCAGGCCACCTGCAGGTAAAGCTCATATCATCACTGCCTAGTTCTTTGTCCTTGTTCAAATTCCTAAACCTGTCAAGCCTTGCATTTTCTCTTCTGTAAAATGAGGATGCTATCCCCCACCTTACAGGACCACTGTGAAAATTTAATGATTAAATGTATCTAACATATTCTATCTCCTGCCTGGTCCACAGTAAGGGCTTGAAAAAATGGAGCTGTAATTTTTACCACTCTTCTCTCATTCTTATATCCTACTGATAAATTTTATGAAACTATTTACTCTTCATCTGACTGGTTGGACTGAGGAGGCTGGAAAGGACTGATTGAACAGAATACGCCTGCTAGAAAAGCAAATTCTACATGACTGTCATTTATCCATTCAACAAAAATTTACTTAGGGTCTACTCTATATGCTAAGGACCAGGTCTCAGACACTAGGGAGTGACAGCAAAAAGAGGAGAGCCCTGATATTTGAGGTCTATTTCAGATTCAACAACTTAATGAGAACAGGATAACAATTGATATTAGGCACTGAGAATATTTGAAGATACACACATACAACAAAGGCAAATGTGAAGGAAATGGGGGCGTGCTTTTGAGGTTTAATATAACCAACACTTAATGAGAAAATATACTCAACTGATAGACTCAGTAGGTTTTGGCTCTACCAACTTTACATGGTATTTGATATGCAAAGGGTATTGACAAAAATTTTTAATTTTTAATTGAATTTATTGGGATGACATTGGCTAACAAAATTACATGGGTCTCAGGTGCACAATTCTATAATACATCATCTATATATTGCATTGTGTGTTTAACACCCCAAGTCAAGTCTCCTTCCTCTCTATTTATCCCCCTATACCTTCCTCTACCTCCTTTTACCCCATTCCCTCTGGTAATCACCACATTGTGTCATGAGTGTTTTTTTTTTTTCCTTAATCCCTCCACCTTTTTCATCCAGCCCCACAACCCTCCTCCGTGGACCTGGAGAGCTTTACACTGAGTGAAATAAGCCAGTCAGAGAAAGACAAGTACCATATGATTTGACTCATATGTGAAATCTAATGAACCAAATACAGACTCATAGATACAGAGAACAGACACAAAAAAATTTAAATACAGAGACTAAAGAACAGTGATTAATCTAACACATACGAGTAAGATTTTTCTAAAAAGCTTCAATTGGTGTTTGCAAATAATAAAATGTTATTATTTTCTAACATCATCAGCTCCCTCTACACTTTGCTTTTAACTGTGGAAAGAGCTGTTAATTTGAGATCTACCCACCTAACAAAATTTTAAGTGTACACTATTATTGTTGACTCTAAGTACAATATGTAGAGAAGCTCTCTAGAGCTTGTTTATCTTGCTTGAATGAAAATTTATATCCAGATCCCTCTACTCTTGAAATGTTCTTATTTCTAGTTCTAACCTATCTGTACCATAAAGAACTATAGCTCTTAGCTTTGAAAATCTGAAAGAATGAGGCTAAAGATACTTTCAAAATGTGATTACTTTAAGAGTTATGATTGTAGGGAAACTGCCCTTCAATCATGCTATATTATTTATTAACTAATTTCTTTTCAACTGACAATCTTAAGTTATACTTAAATTGACACATTTCTGGATAAATATCTGCCCTGTCAGGACTCTAGGGCCATGTACTTTAGAAAGCCATTTGACCTACATCTTCAGCTGTTTGTACTGTGCCATCAAGGATGGCTGGACATCCTAGGGGTGCCTATGTTTTCCAACTTTAATATTCCAAATGTAGTTGGGGTGAGGGGGGAATGTAGCACCATGTGTGTGGACCAAAGGCACGGCCAATTATGATAGTAGAAAATGTCATTATTTCATTATAAAAATAATTGCAAATGGAGTCTGAACAGTGTAATGTGAATTTCAACCTTCATGTTATAAGATGAGAAAACAAATGAGGCTTTTCTAGAGTCCAGGGGTGAATGTAGCTCCATTGGAGTCCAGTTGTGTTCTTATTGTGCTGGAAGAATTACCATAATAATTGGATGCAGTACTGACATTTTTCTCTTTTAACATATTGCCTCTAATATTTTCATGATTAGATTCTACTATTCTCTGTGGACTAGCAAAAGAATGAAGAGAAATATTACGTCTTCAAGGTACATCTAGACATTTAACTGGTAGATTTCACTAGGGTATAATTCTAATTTTGTGCCAGTAAGAATAAAGCTGTTCTTAAGTTTAAATCAGAAGCTATTTTTTAAATGTATTTAAAGTAAAATGTTTTAAAGTTCCATTCTAAAACTTAAAGTTGCTTTGGAAAATTCCATAACAGCCTAAAAGGATATATATATATATATGAAATTGTTTTGAAGCTGATGTTCCATATCTCATAAGTTCCATTTGTCCGTACGTTATTTATTCTGTTTTCATCCTCAACACTGTCATATTTAAACAATGGTATAGCTTAAACCTAAAATAATCTCAACAAATCTCCACAGTGCAAAGCTTTAACATTCACTGTCCTGGAACCCTGATCTTTCTTTTATGAGGCTTTGTAGGGATTGTCAAGTAAGGGGAGGGTCCATGGTAGAGTCTATGTTGAATTTGGAGACAGAAGACCTGAATTGGAGTTACTGCATCACCACTTACCAAAGGTAAAACTTTGTTGAATTAAAAATGACCTTTCCGCCCTGGCTGGTGTAGCTCAGTGGATTGAGTGCGGGCTGGGAACCAGACGATCCCGGTTCGATTCCCGGTCAGGGCACATGCCTGGGTTGCAGGCCAGGTCCCCAGTGAGGGCCATGTGAGAGGCAACCATACATTGCTGTTCCTCCTTCTCTTTCTCCCTCCCTTCTCCTCTGTCTAAAAAATAAATAAAATAAAAAAAAAATTAAAAAAAAATGACCTTTCTCAGCCACAGTTTCCCTCCCTTCATGGAAAACTCAGTATGTGATTAATCTGCCCTGACTGGGGTGGCTCAGTTAGTTGGGAGTTGCCATGCAAAGCGAAAGATCACTGTTTCCATTCCTGGACAGGGCACAGGCCTGGGTTGTGAGTTTAGTCTTGCATTGGGGTAAAAGGCAGCCAATCGATGTTTTTCTCTCCTATTGATGTTTTTCTCCATTTCTTTCTACCTCCCTTACCCCCTCTCTAAAAAACAAATAAATAAATATTTTAAAATATATATGCAATTAATTTGTTTGTTTCCTGGAGATAATATTAGTAGTATAGGAACAGTCCATGAACCTACAATTGTCAAACATTCATTCTGTGAGAAGAAGAAAAGGCCATTAAGCTTTGAGTCAATTTGAATTTTTCAAATGAGGTGATTCTTCATTTTAAAGATAACCTAAAGAGAAAAATCCTAAAATTCACAAAGATGAAAAATACAGTATTTAGTTAACACTTCAAAAATTTGTCTGTAGGTTTCTCTTGATAAATTTGCTGTTAAATTAAATTTCTAAAAATAGGGGTGTGAAAGAGTGGCCAGTCACCTCTACCTGATTTATATTTATCCATAGTTTTTACCACTAACACTTTCTTTTATTTACTTATTGTTCTCTACCTCCATTCCTCTGAAGGAACATATAGCTGCTGCATTTCCAGTGCCTGGGAAGTTGCCAACACTTACTAGATCTTAATAAACATTGGTTGGTTGAATGAATGAATAGATGGATGGATAAAATGACAAGATCTATATGCTAAATTAAATTTTAAAACACCTCTGAAATATTCAGAGTATGAACTTCTGGTCAAGATGGTGGCATGGGCAGACATGGCTCACCCTGTCATACAACCACAACAAAATTATAACTAAAATATAAAATAACCATTGCTCAGAACCAACAGAAATTGAGTTGAATGGAAGTCTGACAATTATGGAATTAACAACATCCATCCAGACTGGTAGGAAGGGCAAAGAGGTAGAATAGGCTGGTCCCACAACCATGTGTGATGGATAAAAATTTGGGAGAGATATCTCAGGAGTGAGGGGTCCCAGCCCCATACCAGGCCCTCCAGTCCAGGGTTCCAGTGCCGAAAAGATAAGTCCCCACAACTTCTGGCTGCAAAAATAAGCAGGGATAGAGTTGGTGGAAGAAACTCCTGGAGCCCCAAGCAGTTCCTCTTAAAGAACCTGCACATGCGCAGGGGGCAGCAGTTGTGTACAGGGGGAAGCTGAGATGTCTGGCATCAAGGTGAGTAGAGGCTATTGTCCCTTTCCTGGGCCCAACCCCCACAGAACCGGCAGAGTGGTGCTGTATCTAAGATTCCATCAACCTGGCTAACACTATTTGACCTGCCTTGGAGATCCCCAGACACACCATCTCACCCAACTTACAGGTCCACCCAAGCTGGTTTTGCATATGAACAAACAGGCAGCACCTGGCTTCCATGAACCCCAGGCCTGTAATTAGCAGCCTAGTTTCACAGCTTGGCTTCACTTGAAAATCTCCAAGCCCAGCACAAGTAGCAGCCATCTCAGATTGCTTTATAATTCAAACAGGGTGCCCCAAGCAAAATACATATGGGAGCTAATCTTGGCCTGCACCACCTGTGAAACTCTAGGGCCAGCACACCCAGTGGATAGCTACAGACCATGTCTGAGCACTACCACCCTGCTCCTGCACAGTTGAACCTCCACAGAGGGTGGAGGTTGGTGGCAAGTGGTCACATCCAACTCTTGTGGTTGACTGGCCTGGGTAAATCCCTCCCATTGATCTGCCAACAGCAAACAAGGCTCAACTACAAGAAGAGAGTGTACTCAGCCTATATGAAGGGTATACCTTGAGTGCCCAGCTTTGGTGATAAGGGAGACTGTACCACTGGACCACACATGACACCTACTACATTAGGCCACACTGCCGAGACATGGAGTCAAAGAAACTTTACCTAATTCATAGAAACAAAGACAGGGAAGCTGCCAAAATGAGGAGACAAAGAAATATGGCCCAAATGAAAGAATAGAACAAAACTCCAGGAAAATAACTAAACGAAGTGGAGATAAGTAATCTATCAGATGCAGAGTTCAAAACACTGGTTATAAGGATGCTCAAGGAACTTAGTGAGGACCTCAGCAGCATAAAAAAAGATCCAGTCAGAAAGGAAGGATACACTAATTGAAATAAAGAATGATTTACAGGGAAACAATAGAAGAGTGGACGAAACTGAGAATCAAATCCATGATTTGGAACATAAGGAAGCAAAAATTAACCAATCAGAACAACAAGAAGAAAAGAGAATCCAAAAAATGGTATAAGTAGCCTGTGGGGCAACTTTAACAATCCAACATTTGCTTCATAGGGGTGCCAGATGGAGACAAGAAAGAGCAAGATATTGGAAATCTATTTGAAAAAATAATGAAAGAAAACTTCCCTACTTTGGTGAAAGAAATAGACATGCAAGCCCAGGAAGCACAGAGAGTCCCAAGCAAGATGAATACAAAGAGGCACACCCCAAGACACATCATAGTTAAAATGCCAAAGGTTAAAGATAAAGAAATGCGAGGGAGAGTGTGGGAGAATGAGTGAGATGTGAGGGGATTAAGAAGTACAACTAGGTAGTTACAGAATAGCCATGGGGATGTAAAGTACAGTATAGGAAATGGAGTAACCAGTGAACTTACATGATGATCCATAGACTTGGACAAGGGTGGGGGGATTGCCTGAGGGAGTGGCTGGGTGGAGGGGAGCAAAGGGGGAAAAATCAGGACAACTGTAATAGCATAATCAATAAAATATAATAAAAAAAGAGAGTAGAACTTAAATGTTCTCACCAAAAAGATATGTGAGATGATGAATGTGTTAATTTACTAGATGAAGAAAGTCTTCTCATAATATATATATATATCAAAGCACTATATCAAATATCTTCTAATTTTCTATATCAACTATAGAAAGAGCTAAACTTTTTTAAAAGAGGAGTTATTTAGGATCAGGAGTCAAAAAACTACAGTTTCAAATTTGTGTCCATAAATAAAGTTTTATTGGAACACAGAAAAAATATTCAAAGTAGATTTCTATTTATAGCAGCTGATCTACAATTTCATGTTTATGTCATAATAGTGATAATTTGAGAGTAATGATTTTGTGAAATTTCATTCTGTTTAATAATTAGTAATAATGCTATGATTGATTTAGCATGTGAGACAATGTGCCATATACTTATACACACTACTGAGAACCTTACAACAGACCTTCCCTCCCCTCAATGATGAGAATCTTTTCCTCTTTAGCAGGTAAGAAAATTGAGGTTCAAAATGTAAATCACTTAATTAAAAGTCATACAGCTAGTGGGCAATGGTAGCCAGAACTAGAACCCAAGCTTGGATGGAGCCAAAGTACACATTCCACAGTGACAGTCCCTTTTTAAAAGGGGATTATTTATTAAATGTGATTTAATGTTTGTCTAATAATGTTTTTATTGTCTCCTTTTTCTGGATAAATACCTTAGGAGAAATATTCAATTTTGGTCTAACATTCATTTTCTGTTAATGTTTGAAAGCATTATAACACTATATTTGGCTTTTAGCAGTATTCTAAGAGATCTGCTTTTATAAACATCATTTTAAATAAATTCCCCAGGTATTTCTGCTGTAGGTGGTCCATGAACCACACTAGGAGAAACTGATTCTGGAGGTAAAAGAGATGCTCAGAGCTTCCATAGAACCTTCCTTCCCAACAACTCTAGGCTCTTCTTCAGGGGAGACCCTTGGTTGCATCCAGGAGGAGGGTTGAGTGTCGTGAATCTCACCCTGTGAAATTCATATGCTATGGCAGGCATGTGAATAAATTCACACGGAGTACATAAGACTAGAAGAGCTGGGACTACGCGACCTCAGAGAGAGGCCGAGAGAAACGCCTGAGAGTGGGCTGGAGAGCCAGGGTCCAGGAATGGGTTAGAGAGAGAGCAAGGGGGCCCATGAGCGGACCAGAAAGGGTTAGAGGGCCAGAGAGCAAGCCAGAGTGAGTGAGGGAGAGTGGAGGGAGCGCCCCCCCTCCCCGGAGTGGGGCAGAATGCCTCAGCCACTCTCTCCAGAGGAGAGAGCCCCCCCCCAACCCCTGCCTTGACAGGCTTTTATTGTTTTTCCTCGGTCCATTACCTTAGAGTGGTCCTCCTTTACTAAACACAGGTTTGCCTTAGGTGATAGACAGCCAGGAAGGCACATCAAAGGAGAGTTATGCAAATAGAAAGACACCAGGTTTGGGCTGAACTCAAAAGGATTAGCACCAGTCTAAAGAAGCTAGGCATGCATTAGCATATGTTCTTTTGATCCAGGGTGAGGGAGATTTTTAGCAGGAGCAAGATTTAGCTCTAGGAAATAAGTCATTCTGATTTACCCACAGGAAATTCCATTTTTACACATGTGGGGCCTGCTTGCTGTCCCACATTCCACTGGAGGTTTTAAACATGAAACACTGGGCTACATTTCCCACTGTGAGAGGTACAGTCCTTCCTCAGCTGAGGTCATCCCCACTGAAGAAGCAGAGCAGAGGAAATCTGTGGGGGTCAAGTAACCTGTTAATTAGCATTACAGCCAGAGCTGGAAGCCCAATCTTTTAATTTGTTCTCAACCTGAGCTTCTAAAACTTAACTGTGCATATGAATTAGTTGGAGATCATCAGAATGTAGATTCAGGTATTGAACAGGTCTCAGGTGCAAATGGAGATTCTCAACCTTAACAAGCTCCTAAGTGATGCCAGCACTATTGGTCCTCAGTTCACCCTTTGGGAAGCTGTAGAAGAAGCTGATTTTCTCCCTTGAAATATGCTTGAAGGTTAAGAGTTCAGCATTCCAGGTCCCACAAAGTTCCATTTTACTACAGTAGGGATAGTTATAATTCTTACCTCAGGTGCACATTAAAATGATCCTCTTTTCCTCCATGCTACCAGTATTTTCCAGAAAATAAACCAAGTAAGATGTGTTCTAACTTTTCACAGGTTAATATAGTATGTAAGAGCCTGGGCTTGGAGTCACACACACTGATGCTGCAGTCTCAGAATCACCACTAAGAAAATGTGTGTCCTTGGACAGGTGGTTCAGACTCTCTACATCCTCTTTCCCCAACTTTAAAATAATACTAGTGATGTCTCATGGTGTTGTTGTGAAGGTATAGACCCTGTGAGGTGCAGAGCACAGCATCTGGTAAACAGTAAGTACCACATAAATGTCAGTTACCTGAACTCTTAACATCGTGTCCTGTTGTGTGACCCTTATTCCAGTATTTCTAGAATTATTAAAAGATTCCAGAGCCCAGCTGGTGTAGCTCAGTGGATTGAGCGCAGGCTGGGAACCAGAGGGTCCCGGTTCGATTCCCAGTCGGGGCACATGCCTGGGTTGCGGGCCAGGTCCCCAGTGAGGGCCATGTGAGAGGCAACCATACATTGCTCTTTCTCCCTCCCTTCTCCTCTCTCTGAAAATAAATAAATAAAATCTTAAAAAAAAAAAAAGGAAAGATTCCATGCCTTTCAGGATTTTGGGGGCTCCAATCCTTTCCTCTTATTCCCTTCCCATTCGTTAGGATTAAATGAATTAATACGCTTCAAACACTTGGAACAGTGCCTGTCACATAATTAGTACCCAAGATGGCTTAGCTTTTATTTTTAGCCTTACTACAATTATAATTAAATCATTTTGAGGGATTTTTAAATGGACTCTTTCCCTATTAGACTGCAAATCTTATGAAAGCAGGGACTACATCTGTTTCAGACACCTGTATATGCCAAATCTTTATATTGGGCCTAGGATACTTACTGCTCAATAATATAGCAGGAAGCATAAAGGAATGAATGGATGAACAAATCAATGACTGAATGAATGAGAAAACATTCTTGCCTTTCAGAAGAGATCCTCAGGGGAAAAAATATGTTTGAGAAACACTCTCTTAGAGAGTGGAGTCAGTGGGAGAGGGAGGAAAAAAGTATATAGGGGAACTAAAAGGTCTGGGGGAGGTTTAGAGGAAGTATCTTCCAAATTTTTCAGAGGATGAGGAGTTTACAATACCAGTTAAGAGTGAAGTGGTGAGCCAAGTCTGGGAGAGGACTGCCAGTTGATAATGGCCTTGGAAAATATGTAAGCTAACCATGTTTTCTGAACATTTGTGTCAGGAAATGCTTTGAGGTAAGCAAAACATGAGAAATGAGAAACCTTTGAATTTCTGTACCAGAGCTAATGAGGGAACCAGGGCAGGTGGCAAGAGGCTTTCCCTGAGCTTCAATCCTCAGGAAGGAAGAATCAGGATTTGTCAATTACCCTGAGGAGCTTCTGGGATCATGTGGAGAGAAGAGAGGGTTAAGGTCATGGTTTTAGAATGTGATGGGCCATGGTTAGAGGCCATGTCAATCCCCCAGTACAACTAACAGTCTGTATGTCTGGACAGATGGGGAAGAAAGGGTTCCAAGGAGCAGAAAGCAAAATTGAGGGGCACTCCTAAGATGAGTTGATCATAGGGAATTGCTTTACCCATATTGCATTTTTTATTATAGTTGCTCTTCTGTGATGCTATTCTGTCTCTGAAATTTATAACATCAACTTCAGTCTCCACTTCAGATGTAATTACCCATCAGAGCATTTCCAGACTACTTTAGACCTATCCCATAACGACAGTCATTTCCCTGGTAGATGGGGAAATGTTTCCCCTGACCTCATGCACTCGTGAGGGTATAGAATAAAGTCTAGTAGCAGAATGGATTTTGACTCCAGAGGGAAGGAAATAATTATACTGTTGTCTAGGCTAGCATTGCCTCTAAAAGGTTTTCCCATATCATCTGTGACATAAGTCAGCAATCCTCTCTGTAACTCTGGCATGGGCACTCACTGTTTCCATTTTACAGATGAAGCGACTGAGACCCAGAGAAGACAAATGAATTGTTTAAGGGGCCATGTATACTTGTAAGCGGCAGAGCCAGGATCTGGACCTATTTCCCCTCATTCCAATTCAGTTCTCCAAAACAATGTAGACAGAAGATAGTTTTCTTAATGTACATTCTGCTAAAGCAATATGCTTGGGAGGCCTTTTATGTTGGCAAATACACAAAAGTTTTAATAGTTACAGAGACCTTTTAAGAGATCTCCAGATGAAAGGAGGAATGCGGGCTGGGAGGAGGGGGGCAAAAGGGGGAAAATGGGGAAATCTGTAATAGTGTTAACAATAAAAATTAAGGAAAAAAGTAAGAGCTTACCAGATGATTAAGGATTGGTATAGTGGGAAAGCTCTATGTCTATCCAGGCTCGCAGGTACATGTGATAAACGCCATTCAAACCACCAATCTATCTTTGAAGCATTCTCTGTGTCTACCACTCTTCTAAGATCCATCAAGAAGCCCGATGTCTCTGTAGCCTCTGTGTGCATCTAATTAAAAATCTGGGACTTCTCTCAGGTGCCTACACATCTGGCAATAACCCAGAGCATGTATATTCTTGGTATGTGCAGATCCATAAGTTGTCCTTCCCCCATTTGAAATAATTCCTCAGCTCACTGGGCTAGAAGAACTTTGAGCCCTGCTTTTCTCCTCCTTCTGTACTGAATTGATCATAAGGACTTGGGAAACTCAACTCAACTCTTGGGGCTTCAATTTTCTGACTTACAGAAATTAAGTTTTAATGTTTTATAGTCACCAGCAAGAGGTCAGATGGTTTGAGGGTGTCATCTGTTCCTTGCTGAGATGCTGATTCATACAGTAAGTCCATCTGACTTTAAACCTGTGCTCTATCCACTCTAGTAGACTCATCTCTAGGGCTTCCTGTGGCTTTTGTAATGCATCACTCTATGCTCTCTGAACTATTGAGGACATTTTAAAAGTGTAAGTGGACTGTCCAGAACCATCCAGCTAATAAATACTGAGTACAGAAGCCTAGTCAGTAGACCTCCTATGCTCTGGCCTCCATCCACTGCTACGCTTCCTTCCTTTCCAAAGCAGCCTTAAAAGAAAAGGTATACTTTAAACCTACTTACCTTTTTTCTCATTAAATATTATAATTTTGTATAAAAACACTGCATATTTTAATCAGGACATATGAGTGTGAATCCAGGTTCTATCTATTATTAATTTCAAAAGTTTGGGCATATAACCATTCTAAATGTCCATTTACTCATCTGACAAAAGGTTATAATAGTTTAGCCCTGGCTGGTGTGGCTCAGTGGATTGAGTGCTGGCCTGTGAATCAAAGGATCACTGGTTCAATTCCCAGTCTAGGGCACATGCCTGGGTTGCAGGCCAGGTCCCCAGTAAGGGGGCACATGAGAGGCAACCACACATTGATGTTTCTCTCCTCTTTCTTCCTCCCTTCCCCTCTCTAAAAATAAATAAATAAATTCTTTTTAAAAAGGTTATAATTGTTTAGTATAGTCTCATTTGTTGATTGCTGGAATCAAATAAGACACTGGAAGCCAAGTAAGTGTGGTAAAATATTATACAATAGTAAGGACTAATAATAGTAAAAAAGACTTGCATTTGGAGAAACTTAAAAATTCTGGAGTAAATCATGAAGTGGAGTATCTTAAAGTAAGAAAAGTAGAAATATGATGGGAAGATTTGCTCAAAGCTGATGGTACTACTCAATTTCTCATGGCAGTTCTATTCTAGGGGTTATTTGGTATTGTCAGGAGAGAATTTTGATTGTCACAACTTGGGAGGAGGTTGCTACTGACAACTAGTGGGTAGAGGCCAGGGATGCTGCTAAACACATTATAATTCATAAATTAATCCCCTACATAAACGAATTAATCTGGGCCAAAATTGTAATAGTGCCAAGGTTGAAAAATCCTGGTTTATTATAAGTTCCATTAGTTCAGAAGCTAGTATATCTTATGTATACCTGTCCCAGCATCTAGCACTGTACCTGGATTAGGCACCCAATATATACATTTGTCGAGTAAAAGGACAAGTGAATGAACACCCACAGAGACCCAGATAATGCAAGTTAGATCTAATCTGGATTGCCAGTGAAAATCTTAGGTCCTCTCGGTTTACTCTGCTATCTTCTTTTCTGTCCTGTTGAAGTGTCTTCCCTTTCATCCAACATCCAGGAAGAATGAGACCAGCCTTTCAAGTCTGAGAATGCCTGGGAGCAATAAATAGTGCTTATAAGACACAAGCACTGCAAGACTTCTTCCAGCCCCTCATTCAAACCACTCCATTTTACCCAGACAGTAATCACAGTAAATAAATGGTTTGAGTCTTGTTTCTTCACTGAGCATGAACAGGTAGGGCCAAAAGCACATATTTTCTGCAAATGTCTTACTAGAGCAGTTCAATTATGGTTTTAAGAAGACACATCCTGGGCCATGAAATAGAAACTAGGTTTAGGTGAGGAAATGGAAAATGAAGGCACTTAGTTCTGGGAATGCAAATATTATCTGTTCATCACTGTATTTTCCATGACTAGCATAGTGCCTGGCACATGGTAAACATCCTTAAATAGTTGATGAATAAAAGAATAGCCTGGTGAAGTCAAATGCTCTAATCCTTTTCTCAAAGTTAGCCCCAATAAACACATTTTTTTTGTTTGTTTCAACCATTCAATTTCATAGGAAGTCAATTTGAATGCAGTAAGTCTTGGAAAATTGTATATGTTTTCCTCCCTTTTGGAGATCCAAAGTCAGATAAAGATGTATGGGTTCATCGTTGAGAGATGGATATAAATGTAATGAATTACAAACTCCTCAGAATAATAATTCATATTGGATACACACACTCTTAAAGCCACGTTTTATCAGAAATAAAATAAGTCTCTAAAATACTTGTCACATCTTTGCCCAGGAGTCTCCACTGAGGCAATGTACAGTAAATTGGGTGGAATCAAAAATTCCATAAAACAGGACTAAAGAAGTCACATGGGGACTATCAATAGAAGCCTTTTATGCTCAATAATACATCAGTCCCCCAAAGGACCATAGTGACATGACTGTACATGTATATTGGCCATGGCAAAGTCCCACAGTAAAATGATTGCCCTGTGTTGGGAATAAGCTTTCCAGAAACTGTAGTGGAATGTGTTTGAATTTGCCTCAGAACAGTTTTCCATTAGTACTTTCAGCTAGAATCTGTGGTAAAAATGATCACTGTAAAATATATTAATTATGTATATCCATTAGTCTGCAGAGTAGAGAGACTGAGGTGTTTCCATTTTCAACTCATCCCTAATGGGGAGAAGGGTCTTCAGGAACCACTATAGAGGACACATGGACAGAATCAAGGGTGGAGAGGGAGGCAGGGAAGGGAGGTGGGATTGGAGGGGGAAGGGAGGGAAGAGTTTACAGACAACTGTAATTGAATAACAATAAAGTAAAAAAAAAAAAAACATTTAAAGACACACCAATGACTAACAGCCTCTTCTGGAAGACCATGAGTCCATTCCAGGCTCAAAGCCTCTCTGATTCCATTTTCTTATACAAGCATGGACTAGGACCACCAGCTCTATTTGTACACCAGCTGAGAATGTTTGATAAATTCAAGACTTGTCCAACACTAATTATCTTAACACAAGCTGCTTTCTCCATACTTAAGAGACTACTTTTAAGCTCTTAATGATTAATATGTTTAAGTACACACATCCACAGACAAAGAAAAGGCAGAAGGAAACATAGGTAAGATGAAGTACAATCTTTACTGCTATTTATTTTGGATTTGGTCACCTCTCTGAAGAAAGCTGTGTCTTGTAGATGGAAACTGAAATATGGTGCTTTTTATAAAATTGTCTCTAACTTTAGTTTTATGGGATAGCCTACATTTGATGAGCACTGTGGCTGAACACAACATTTTTCATTAAGGTAAAAGTGCTTCCTTTATGACTCAATATTTCCATCATAAAAGTTGATGGAAAAAGCAGGTTGATTTAAATTCCTTGATTATGGCTGGCTCCAATATCATGCTTTCTGATTAAACCACCAAATTATTTTTTTTAAGGACTAGAAAAACAGGTAATAGAGAATCAAACCTTGCCTCTGACAAACATGACTACCATTTGGAAAGATTTTATTGTGTGCTGCACTTTGAACTCTTTTTAATTAACAGAATGTCTATACTGGGGGTAGCTCAAAAGCTATTGCTTATTGGATGGAAAAGAGTACACCAGGAAATCAATATTGCATCAACAAACACTTTAGAACTTGCCTCTTAGTGCTCTCAATTTGTGGTGGACTGTTTTTTTTTTCTTTTCTTGTTGTTGGTGTTCTTTTAATTCCCTCTGGTGTTCAGTGAAATATAGCAAGGGTGTCCTGAGCTAGGCTCTATCAACTAGCAACATTTTCATCACTCATAATCCTTTCTCTCTCTCTGGAGGGAAGAAACAGCAGCATTTCACAGACTCACCTCACCTCGACTGGTGTGCTCTGCCTCTCATCTGAAAACTGCTAGTTGAGAAGAAATTTCAAACACTTTGACTGTATGTCAGTTGCATTTTCCTCCTGTAAGACTCATCTGAATTTTATTTGCTTAAATGGGTTTCAAATGGGGAGCTCGGTGCTCAGGTGCAAAAGAATGCATTTGGGAACTCTGAATTTCTACTTTGTCACACTTCTCAGCATGTTTATTGGCAGCTGTGTTCATTTTTTAATTACCCAAGTGGTGTAGGTACTTTGCAACTATTCTACCTGAAGTGCCACCTCAGCCCTTTCCAGCTAGTCAAAGAGTGAAAGAAAATCAGGCCAGGGGCAGTAAAAGGAAGGTGAGAATTCCACAAAGTTCTGCATAAATCAGTTCGGTTGCAACTGCTTTTTAATTTTCATCAATGACAAACCAGATACTATGAGATACTGATATTTCTAAGTTATTGTCACCTCTTTATTTTTTACTCTATGTTCAAAATATCGAAAGTTAAAGGGATGGGTTTCTTTTGATCAATTTAAAAAACTACCTTAATTTAGCCACTTGTGCATGTGTCTCTCCCCAGGCTGGCACCCTTTGGTCCTATCCACATCTTTGTAGCTGCACAAGCGGAGTGGAAATAAAACACATTCTCCAGTTTCAAACCATAATTAGCTTGGTGTCACAAAAGCACAGTCTGAGAAGGAGGTTATGTACAGTCAGAAGGGAGTAAAGCTAACAAACATCTGGTGTGTTACTGTAAGGCCTAATATTGTTCCAGTCTAGGAGTTGGTTGTAGATTGTCCCGATGAAGGAACATCCTGTCAGAAGGCGGAGATAAAAAGCATGACTGTGGAAGGAGCCTCACTAGTTGAGTTCCACTGTCATCACTGTGTTGCTTCCAGTGTGTTCCATACTTGCCCTAGGCCTCCATTGCCTCACGTGTAAACTGAGAGGTAACCTATCTCCCTCATGGAATGGTTGTGAAGATGAAAGAAAATAAGCCATGTAAACTGTTTAGTACAGTGCCAGGTATATAGTAGGTACTTACTAAATGAACACTGCTATTGCTGTCTCCATTTTGCTGAAAATAATAAATGATCTCATTGTGAGATAAAAATTCCCTTTATTTTTTCCCCTAACTTGGCACAGAATTTTATTCCTTGGCATAGATTACAAGAGATTTTTGGCTATGACGTTCTGGACTTTCCAGAAGTAATGCCTGTAAAGACTGTGGTGAACGCTAACCCTAAGTCAAACTAAGGATCCTGATGTTTTTAAGATGTAAATGTCCCATTGTCCTTCCCGTGTCACTGGGTTTGAACAGGTTTGGAGCTGACACTTTTGTAAGCTGGCAACCTGGAGGATAAGACGATGCTTTCACCCACAGGAGGTTGTCCTCCTTGCATCTTCATTAATTTATGTTACTGAACAGCCTCAGATGACCATAAACTCCCTAAGGACCCTGAACATAACCTGTTACAACAGCCATGAAAGGAGAATGATGACAAAAACATTAAGGGATGTGGGGGAGGGAGAGGGATGTTTAGTACCATTGAGTTCATTCTGCAATAACTGCCAACGACCAAATGATAAGTTTTACTTGTTTTTTCAGCAAACTATCTGCTAAGGAACTGTTGTTCTGGGGAGGATTTATGACATCTAAAGCTATTATTAGGAACATGCTTATTGTGACCAGAATGAGGCAATATTGATAAGTTCATGTGGATTTGGGGGATTTGTCTACTTTTGAGGCTGAACTAGATTAATCAAAATTCTAAATTCTGTTTGTCAGCATGAATAGTTTCATTCCAGTATGCAAAGACTGTGTAAAGGGTGGGATGCCCAGAAGGAAGAGGACCTGAGGATTGATTGGAGCATTCCTGATGCTCATTACTGTCTCCAGGAACTGCCCTTAGACTACTTCAGGGTCTGAAAATTTGCTCTTCTGAAAAACATGCTATGCCTGAGAGGTCTAGGCAAGTGTAATATTCCCAAGTTTACTTTCAAAATCTCTGAAAAATATATAGTCAGGCCTCCTCTTGTTTCTCATTCAACAAAGCCTTTAACTTTCATTATAAATAAATATATGATATACATATTCTCAGTTCATTTCACCATGAAAAAAGACTATGCAGATATGCTTTCAGTGTCACAAAAAAAGAAGACATTAAAGCACTAGTTTGTTTCCATTAGAGCCATTGCTTGATCGTCTTATCATCTCTTTCTAGGATAATTATATTAAAAGACTTTCTCCCAGACTTCTGAACCAACAACAAAGAAATCAGACCCTCTAATACTCTCTAGGAAAAAAGAAAAAGAGGCAGTTAACCAGGAAGTGCACTTAAAAGTCATTACTAGCAGTGGCAACAAGATAGTTATTTTACACTATTTTGAATTTAATAACAACAACTTTTCTCTTAATAAGCTTCTGGTATAGAAACACAAGAGCCAGGGCTGGGCATCTGACAGATGGTGGCACAAATGCAAAGAAAGACAGGAGAGAAGTGACAGCCACTTGTCATTACATCTTTTCACAGAATGCTAGAGATTGACTTTAATGATCTGAATACTGTACATAAATTCAGTTCTTTTAAAGGTGCGTGCACCCAATCTTAGGGAAGACTCATCTCGCTCATTCTATCTTGGGATAAGACCTTATGAAATTAGCACAACCCTGTGGGCATAGCACAAAATATTTGGTAGCTGCTTATGAAGTTTACGATATTCAAGAAATTCTTGCTCTGACACTGACAAAGAAACTTTAATTAAAACGCTTTAATTAAAGCAGGTTGTAGCTCAATGAATATACTTAGGGCATTAAACTCTTCAAAGGGAGGTGAGATAGAATGACATTACATTTTTACAAAACCAAATGTAAGTTTGCTTAGTTTCCTTACTATGTTAAAAGAAAAAACAGTCACATTCCTCAACAACTAAGGTAAGCATCACACTATCACAGCACAACCTCTTCAGTTCAAACATAGGAACAAAAGAAGGCAAGCAAAAAAGATGTTATCACCAGATTCAGAAATGATATTGGAAAGAAAAGTGACTGTACAGCCGAAATGTATCTATGAGACACTCACATGCACACACACAGCCGGATGTAAATCAAGAGAGATAAGAACTTACCGGAGCAAATATCACCATACACATTTACAAAAGAATTGATAATCCAAATTCCCTTTCCTGAAAGAAAATAGAGGTTGTCTCATACTAAAAATAAAGCTTCTCTGTCCACAGCACCAGCCACTTGTCCCTCTTTTTTATGAAGCAAAGGAGGGGAACAGGAAAATCAATGAGGGAAAGTGAGATGTTATACCAATCAGGTAGCAGCTTCTGCCTCATTTGCAGAGAGACGGCAAAACAGTCATATTATTAGACAGTGACAACCCACAGCCGAAGTACAGCAACCTGATACCTCCCTCTGGAGAAGGCTGCCTGCTTGGCGGGGAGGAGGTTCCTGTCCTGGACAGCGCCCACCCTGGGCTCTCTGCTCACCACTGGGGCTGCTTTGCTCAGCAGCTGCATCAGGAAGAGAGCCTCACCTCCCCTGTTACTCTGTAAGCCCCTTCCTCCTTCAAACATGAAGCTTAAAAACAAACTGAAAAAGAAAAAGCAGCCAGGGTTCTGTGTGTTGGATGTGCGGGTGGGAAGTGGTGGTTTTATAAAATTCTTAAGAATAGATTTGCATAGATTGGGTAAATGTTTACATGTTTGTTAAAAAAAATTGCCCTCGTTTTTAACAGCAGTGCCTTGGTGCTAAGCCTGATATCCTACTGCTCTGGGAAATTTGTACATCACCCATATGTAATCCTAATCCTTAGGGTGACAGTCAGGGAAGATGGGCTTTGGGGGTGCAGGCAGCTGTAGAAGAAACAAATTGCAACTTGGTTGCTCACTCCTTGCAGGAGTGTTACCTAAAGACTTTTCCTTCAAAATCTTAAAATTGAAAGGTTTCAGAGGTGTAATGAGACCTGGGTCTGCTACAGGTGGGCCTCCTCAGGCAGGAGCTGAGCTTGTCTCATTTAGGATGTTGAAATCCTGGCATCCTGGGGCAACCTGTGTTTGAGGGATTGACACTGAATCACAGAGAGGTTGCCTGTGGGCTACATGCTCCTCACACTGGCTTCCCAAAGGCAAGTTCTCAGCACCCTATACCACAACAAAGGTGAAAGAAACCTGTATGCCTCTCTCCCCAGGTACCTCACTGGTCCAGGAATAGCATTAGGTTGGCTCAGGTGTATCTGCTTTGTCTTCTGGGCATAGCCCAGCTGAAAGCTTACCTTGGCTAGCCAGGTTTTATTTGTGGTTATTAGTTCAGAATTGGCCTTGAGTCTGTTTTTTGGGTCCCTCTCTCTGTCTCTGACACACACACACACATGTACTACCACCACCACACAAATCATTATTATCACCATCATCCCCTTGTCCCCTTCTTCATTCTCCATACACACAGCAACAACTCAGTGGGACTGAAGGGTGGGAATGAGTCAGACAACCTGGCTCTTCACTTATTCTACATATGACTTTGAAAGTCCCTTAAGATCTCTGAGCCTTAGTTTGTCCTCTGTAAACTGGGCATACTTAACATCTCATAGAGCTGCTGGTGGGGAGATATGGGGAACAAAAGAGAGATGACTAAGGTAGTGCTTTCAAAGCCACACTACACACTTGCAACCTGGAATCCCTCCTCAGCTGCATTCCTCCTCCTCTTGTGATTTGCTTGTTCCTCACACATAACCCTTCAGGGTCCTTATGAAAGCTTCAAACCTTTTATATCCTGTGTGCCCTTTGAAATTCTGATGGGAACCTTATTTCCCCCTCCCCTTACCATCACCTGCCAATTGAAATATCACTGCATTTCAAGGGGAAAAGTTAATCAAGGGAGTAAATTAAGCTTGCGAACAAACAGTTAAGCAGGGGGGAAAAGGGGCTTAGAAGCACCAGGCATTTTGTTAACACTCAGTAAGCTTTTTTGAATAAATGAACAAAGCACTGACACAGGGAATAGTTTCCTGTGCAGAGGCCACAGCTCTTGCCCAGTGGCTGATAAGGAGCAGGGCTGGAGCACAGTTAAAGAGGCCATGCTCCAGCCACGCACCCATAGCGGGGAACCATATTAATAGTTTCTTCAGGGCGGAGAGTGAGTCATTCTCATCAGTCTTGAATATTAAGAGCCCCATTTCAAGTAAAGGAAAAAAGTTTTGTCTTCCACATAATAATAGTGAACATTCCCTGAATGTGTGCCCTGTGCTAGGTACTATTCTAATTTATTTATTTTTGTATAAGTCAATTACCTTATGTGGGCCTCACAAAACTAGAAATAGTTGCTATTTTTACTCCAGTTTACTGAGGAGGGAACCAAGGCCCAAAGGGTGAAGTAACTTATCCAAAAGTACGTAGTCGATAATTGGTAAAGCCCAGGCTTGAACTTAGCTGGATGTCAGGCTCCACGCTGTTGCCCATTCCACATAATGCTACTTACACTTTTGTTTATCCAGCCTCCAGGGTACAAGTAATCCAGCAATGGATACATGGCCCTGCAATAACTCAACAGCTCTTCCCACTGTGCAGATTCACACAGAGAGACTGGGAACCCCTGGCGTAGACTGAGGGTTTACCAGGCTGACAAGCCCCATGTCCAGGCTCTGCTGCATTCTTTGTGAACTTGAGCACCGTATTTAACACCCTGGAAGATAGATAGCGTGAGGTTCAGTCTTGGGATTGCCAGTGGTCTGCTCAGTGACCCTGAGTGTGTCCCTTAGTTTGTCCGTGTCTCCGGTTTTCCTATGTTTATTGATTTTTAATGTATTTTATTGATTGTGCTATTGCAGTTGTCCCATTTCCCCCCCTTTATTCCCCTCCAACCTGCACACCCCCTCCCACCCGCATTCCCCCTTTTAGTTCATGTCCATGGGTCATACATATAAGTTCTTTGGCTTCTACATTTCCTATACTATTCTTAACCTCCCCCTGTCTATTTTCTACCTACCATTTATGCTTCTTATTCTCTGTACCTTTTCCCCCTCTCTCCTCCTCCCACTCCTCCACTGATAACCCTCCATGTGATCTCCATTTCTGTGATTCTGATCCTGTTCTAGTTGTTTGCTTAGTTTGCTTTTGTTATTTTTAGGTTCAGTTGTTAATAGCTGAGTTTGTTGTCATTTCACTGTTCATATTTTTGATCTTCTTTTTCTTAGATAAGTCCCTTTAACATTTCATATAATAAAGGATTGGTGATGATGAACTCCCTTAAGTTGATCTTATCTGGGAAGCACTTTATCTGCCCTTCCATTCTAAATGATAGCTTTGCTGAATAAAGTAATCTTAGATGTAGGTCCTTGCCTTTCATGACTTGGAATACTTCTTTCCAGTCCCTTCTTGCCTGCAAGTTTCTTTTGAGAAATCAGCTGATAGTCTAATGGGAACTTCTTTGTAGGTAACTCTTTCCTTTTCTCTTGCTGCTTTTAAGATTCTTTCCTTATCTTTAATCTTGGATAATGTAATTATGATGTGCCTCGGTGTGTGCTTCCTTGAGTCCAACTTTTTGGGGACTCTCTGAGCTTCCTGGACTTCCTGAAAGTCTATTTCCTTTGCCAGATCGGGGAAGTTCTCCTTCATTATGTTTTCAAATAAGTTTTCAATTTCTTGCTCTTCCTCTTCTCCTTCTGGCACCCCTAGGATTCTCTGGATGTTGGAATGTTTAAAGCTGTCCTGGAGGTTTCCAATTCTCTAATTTTTTTGAATTCTTGTTTCTTCATTCTGTTCCTGCTGAAGGTTTATTTGTTCCTTCTGCTCCAAACCATTGATCTGAGCCCCAGTTTCCTACCCCTCACTGTTGGCTCCCTATACATTTTCCTTTATTTCACTTTTCATAGCCTTCACTTTTTCCTGTTTTTTGACCATACTCAATGATTTCTGTGAGCATCCTGATTACCAGTGTTTTGAACTGTGCATCTAATAGGTTGGCTATCTTTTTGTCACTTAGTTGTATATTTCTGGAGATTTGATCTGTTCTTTCATTTGGGCCATATTTTTTTGTCTCAGTGCACCTGTTACATAGTAAGGGGCGAAGACTTAGGTGTTCACCATTGCAGAACAACCCACATTGCTGATGCTGTATGTGGGGGAGGGGTCTGAGAGGGAACAATGCAGCTTGTTCAGCTCTCTGCAGGTTTTCAGTCACTTCCGCCACTACCCAGAATCAAATTGGGCCCTTCTGATGCTGATTCCCAGGTGGGTGGGTTTGTGTGCATTCTAGGACCCTGTGGGTTTCTCCAACGAACTCTCCTATGAGGCTGGGAGTTTCTCCCATCACCTCAACCCACACAGATTTTTTCAGTCAGAAGCTTTGAGGCTTTATTTCCCCACACTGGAACCTTGGGTTGTTCAGTCTGTCTCGCTCCCCAGTTGTTCCTCCTCATTTATCTGCATGCAAATGTAGGACCACCCTGTCTGCCAGCCTCTGCCTTGCCAAGTCCTCTCCACTCAGCTGTCCATCTCCGCCTCTCCTACTGGTCTGGATGGATGTTTCTTCTTTAACTCCTTAGTTGTTGGACTTCCATACAGTTCGATTTTCTGGCAGTTCTGGTTATTTTTTTGTTTTGTTTTTAAATTTGTTGTCCTTTTTTTGGTTGTGTGAGGATGCAGTGTGTCTACCTACACTTCCATCTTGGCTGGAAGTTCCAGTTTTTCTCATGTTTAAATTGAAGGGTTTTCACTGAATGATCTCTGAAGGATATTTTGGGTCAACTTGGACTAAATAAGTTTCTAAGACTAGTGCAATTCTATTCTGCTGATTGGGTTAGATTTTCCTGCCTCACATTTTGTTCCAGAGAAAGCATTAGCATGCTCTACATCTTTCCTGCTACCACCCTACCACCATCATCTCCCATCTGGACCCTGCAATTAACCCCAACAGGTCTCCCTGCATTTACTTGTATCCCTAGAAATCATTCTCCATATATTATCCAAATTGAATTGCTTAATGTATAAATTAGATAATATCACTCATCTAAGACATACATTCCAATAGGTGTCCAGTGGCTTTAAAGTAAATCTCAAACTCTTAACCATGCCTTCAAATCCTTATGACATGACTGCATCTGCCTTTTTGTTTTCATCTGATTCCAACACTCTCCCGCCACACTCTTCAACCACACTGGCCTTCTATGCCTTTGCACTTGCTTTTCCTTCCCACTGGAACATCGTTTACCCTGATTTTGGTTACTGTTTTTCCCTTTGTCATTCAATTCTCAGTGCTACTGTCTGCTCTTCCCAGACCACCTAACCTAAAAAAACAAAAAAACAAAAGCAAAAAAATCTTTCTATGCCCAGTCACTGCCTTTCACTTACCCTGTAAGTTTAGTTGCTGTTGTTGGTGGTGGCTTATTAATTTGTTCATTTATTTATTGCTTGTCTTCCTTCACTAGGAGATATCCTCTAGGAAAGTAGAAATCTTGTTTGTTTTGCATTATACCATATCTTCAGTGTTTAAGAGAATACTTAGCACATAGTAGATGCTTAATAACATCTCATAAACGAATGAAGCAATCAACACAAAAAAAATTAGGCTTGAAACCAGCAAAGAGACCTACATTTATCAAAGGAGCTTAGTCTTGAAATGCAGGGCAAGTGAGCAAGAGTGATTGGTTCATTCACCTTTCTGGACACAGACTGTTTTCACTTCCTTATTCAGGGTTGAAATATGGAAGGTTGCATCATATTGGTTTAAGTGGAATACATGTCAAAGATAGTGGGGAGTTCCTGTTGTAAATCACACAGACCAAATATTTTATAAGAGCATTGGTTCCCAGGGTTCAGTTCACCTGGGCCCATATAGAACAGGTGGTACTTGCACACCTGACTGTACATTTGTATGTATAGTTTTGTCAGCTAGCCACTTAGACTGTTTTACCCTCCAATTTGTCCAGAAAGTTAGCTACCACTCTCTAACATGCCATTGGAACTGACAAAAATAATTTGCTGTTATTTGATGGTTCTTGTTTGAAAAATGATATTAGCATTAAGCCTTAAAAATAACATTTGTCCATTATTAGACTATTAAAAATAGAAGTACAGTGTTTTCCAGGTTGAGTATTTATAGAGAAGGTTAAGTAGATTAAAATAATCTGTGAGCCTCTGAAAACCTCATTAGCAATGCTAATTTCCAATACAGTCAAATCTTCAAATCTGATCTTTCAAATGAACATGGCCTTCAGACAACTTTAAATGAATTTTTTCCTCTGAACTACAAAGCTTTTCTCCCCTTTGGTGGACACACCTCCTGGTAAATGCCGTAGTTCCTTTCTGTTACAGCTTCTATTTCTATTTCTAAACATGTGGCTTCTCATAAGGGGTTCTTTTAGGCCTGTCTGCTTAGGGGTTGGACAGTGGGAGGCCTAGCTTTCTAAGCATCTGGCAAAGACTGAAAGGAAAATTCCAGCACCCTGAGGATCTCTCCATTGCTGTGGGGAAGGGAGGTAATTGAAGACAAAGAGCCACACTCTGACCACACTAATAAATGACCAGTAGAGTTAGCTAAGGTTCTTCCATTTTGCTGCAAAAAACAATTTCAACTCTTTCAAGCTATAGCAATGAGAGCACTTACATTCAATCTACTTACAGAACAAGCCTGAAACCTTTAATGGTGTCTTCCTTGCTCTGACTGAGCACAACTCCTAGCAGCGCTAAAATGCAATTTATTTTTATTTAGGTAGGTATGATATATAGAGCCAGGGCCAAGCTTTCTAGGCCTCTTGTCTTATATTTTCCTCATAGGAGAAAGAATATTGTTCTCCAACTCTGTCTCTTTTCTTTCTCAAATACCTCATGAGATAGAATAGTATCAGTATCATTTGAAAATTTATTAGATCATTAGCTTTCTCAGTAGAGTTCAAGCCTGTCTGAAAGAACCTGAACATAGAGGAGACCTTTATGGAACAAGAGAAGCTAAGATATATTGTGGAATGAGATTTGAGGAGTGTTAGGGTATTTGGGTGGAAATGTAGCCCTGCGTGGGAGGGAAAAGGAGACAAAATGGTTGTTAAAATAGCAAACCAAAAATGTTCAAGACACATTCTGTGGAGACTATGAGTCTAAGGTCTTCAAGAACAGGTTATATTTTATTTATCTCCATGTCCTCAACCCAGAGCAAAGTCCCTGGCACAAAGCAGACAAGCAAAGAGGATTTGCTGAATGAGGGATAGACAGATACATTTGGAGGCAGAATGTATATAGTTGAGGCCACTCCCCTTTTGGCAGACACAGTGCTGTACAGATTCTGTTTGTCTCTCTAGATCCCCTTTCCCACCTTCTTTGTGGGAGTCTCAACAGGCTGACCTAGGGAACACAAACACATCACCACATGGGACCACATCAGATGACTCACCTAGTACCGTCCCACCACAGGAAGCATCTCAGTGGGAGGTGCAGCCAATGGGAAATACTCTCTTAGGAGATCAGAGGGTAGGAGGAGACCAATGTCTGGGTATTCATTCTCTTTGTCTCTCCTAAAGGGTCTGCAAACTGGTTACATCCCTCTAGTGAAGGCCATGGCTGCTGTGAAGTCGCCTTCTCCATACAGTTTCTCTGGGCCTGTCTTTCTCTCTTCCCCAATTTGATTCTTCAGGTGTAGGGTGGTAACAGCTCCTCTGGGTTGCTATCCCAAGGTACTGGACATGCACTACCCCTTTGTGCTTTACTTAAACCCTGCCCTCCCTTTTTAATCTGTCCCTTTCTATATTCCCTGAATTACTCAAGTTTGAATGTGCCAGTTCTTTCCTACCTGACTATCCAGAACAGGAGGGTTTGAGTTCCACTTCTATCCCTTACTGCTTATGTAATCTTGTCACATGTCCTCACCTACAAAATTGGGTACTTGTAAAGTAATGCATACAGATTGCTAAGTTTATAGCAAACATCTGGCATATAACAATAATGGTGATAATTCTAATCTTGATGGTGATACTCTTTGTCAGCTTCTGTTTGCTTTATAGAGATGACACGCGGCTCTTTCATTTCTCTTGGAGGGAAGAGCTTCTCATGTTTTGGAAAGAAAGGAAAACCAACATCATGTTCAGAAAGATTTAGCAATTTCTCCCCTCATTGGAATATGAGAAAGTATAGAAAAATATTGAGGCATATGACTTGAAGCAAATATTTGTTTAAAATAGTTTTGAGTGTTGGCATTTCTGAATATTCATACTACACTGGTCAATCTACTTAGAGCAGGTCTGTGGGGAGTTGCTTCTTTCTGACACTTGGAGGGTGATTTATGGATTCCCGGATGTCCATCAGTGATTCCCTTGGACCTCAGGCAAAAAGTCCAGAATTATTATATGCTGATTACCCTTCTGCTTTCATTCCTGCTCTAATTAAATATTGCAAACCAATGGGGGGCTGAGTGCCTTTAAAAACTCCCTTTGTATCCCAGAAAGACTTTGAGTCTGGAGAGAGGGTATTTGGATTTCATACAGCTCAGCTAAAGCCTAGGTGGGGGTCCATGTTCTCAATAGGGAAGAATAGTTCTCAGATCCATGAGAACTTTTTGTTAATCTCCTACATGAAAGGACAATAATTCATTAGCCTAAAATTTCATTAAACAATTCTTTAGGGAGTGTGTGCTATACGTCAGGTATGTGCTAAGTTCTGTTGATACAGCAGAGAAAAATATAAACATGGTTCCTGTCCAAAAGGAACTTAGGATGTTTCTGATTTATTTGCATAAATACTACCAGGGCCTGGTGTATAACAATGCTCATTACATATTTGTTGAATTATTGAATGAATAATACTGAATTACTATGATATATTTCTTAATTATAAAGGTAAACATGTGAACATGTTGTAGCCTTATAATTTTTAAAATGTAAAGTACAATCATAAAATAAATATTTCTACATACATATATGTACCAGAATATAGATGGCACAATCAAATGACCAAATCATCTCACCTCCCAGTATAATAAAAATTAAAAATGATCTTTAGTATCCTAGAATTTAAGCTGAACACCATGAATTCCATAGAAATGCTACTTGGCACACAAAGGAGGTGAGGAGATGGTGCTAGGGGCCCCACACCCTTCTCTACTTCACCTTATGCCAGTGCAATCCACTGTTTACTATCCTGTAGCCCAGGCTTCTGTACATGATGGCACTTGAACAGAAAGTTTTATGTCTTAAATAAAGAAGAGTGTAGAACCACTGATCTAACAGAGGAATATGGCCATTGTCATTTCCTGTGGAGGATCTTTCTGATACTAACAATAGTGCTAATATTTATTCATGGGTATTATTAGCCTAAGCTCCATTCATGCATTATCTCATTTGATTATTATTCAACCCAGTCACTTGGAATCTATTGTTATCTTCATTTTACAAATGAGAAAGCTAAGGTTTACTGTTGTTCAGTAATTGCCCCCATTTTCACAACCAAAAGGAGCCAGAGCTGGGGTTTGAACCTGGGTTGTGTGACTCCAAGGTCCAGGCGGTAAATCCCTGCATTACCAGCCTTGCTATTGTGTGCAAGTTTAGCATTTACCAGGTGGGCAGCTGGACTCACCTCTCTGACAGATCTTATAGTTACTGGAAAGCAAAAGCCATGATGTATTTCAATTGCATACTTTTTGGTGATTACATCTGCTGTTCTGGTGTAAGGAGTCAAAAGTGGTTCCACCATAAAACAGCAGTGGAAGCAGTCTTCCTGCAGTCTTGCACAGTAGCCAATATTGCTTTGCATATAGTAGGTACTAAATGAGTCTTTGCTAAATAGTTGAGGAGAAAATGAATGAAATTTATTAAGCTCACATTTATAATTCTAATTTAAAAAAAGCAAAGACATAGCTCTGTTTTTTTTTATAATAGAGAGAGCTCTATCAGGAAATAGATGGCTTATAAGTTTGACTGTTTCTGACACATATACTTCTTAAAGACTGATGTGGGATCAGAGATGAATAGTTGTCATTATGACTAAGGATAAAGACTTTATGTCAGAAGGAATCCCTAGGATCTATTTTTTATATGAGTCTTGTTAGTATTGTGATGAGAGTAAGAGAAGGAAAACATAGAGCCCATTTTCAATAATCTTGCCCAGCACATTGAGAAATGAATAGTAAATTTGATCAAGAGATTCATGACTTTTTCCCCTGGACCATTTCCCCTTGAAGGGAGGTGTCATATGCAACTATATGTACTTCTGCGACCCTTTTAGCCTTTCTAAACTTCAGTTTCATTACCTATAAAATGGGAATGATAATGCTGAGTTATATAAATAACAAAAGCCTGATAGTAATTATAACAACACAAGTGACATGCATTCTCTCTCCCTGCTAATGCTTAAGGCAAGATAGATTTAAGAATTAAATACTTGCAAAATGGCTTTCTGGTTTGCCTTTTCTTCCCAACAAATTGTTTTAAAATCCCTCTGTTACACAAACATGCCTCCAAAACCCAGACCAAATTAGGTCTCTTAATAAAACCGGATGTAGGTGGGAAAGAGGATGAAAGTCTTTTTCTCCCCACTGAGTTTACAAACTGAAGAATTTTTATAACATTTGAGTGTTTTCATGGAGCTCCAAGGACTCTAGTCCTGGTTGTTTGGTTATGATTCCATCTGAAGTTAATCTGCCCACTCAGTCCCAGCTCCAATCTTAGGGATGTGTATGGTGATGATGCCCTGTCCCAAGAGAATGGAGTCAGTCAAAATGACCTGGGGTATTTTCATTTGAGGGCTGAGAGCCCTCAAATCTTTGAAAAACCTCTCTTGCCTGAGTCTGTCTATGCCAAAGGTGTCTCTGGATTTCTATGATAAGGGATTTGGACATTTGGCTTGAAGCAAACAAATCCTTTTTTAGCCAATGAAATCCCATTAGCCAATCCATTTGGCCAATAAAACCTCTACAGTTTTACTAACCGAAAAAGAAATTCCTCCTATCTGTGGATGCTTCCTGCATTTTTAATTTACACTTTTCCAAACCCTTGGATTCAGGGCTACAAGGAGAGTTGATGCAGCCTCGGCTATCTCCCAGGGCAGCTGTGATGCCAACAAGAGATCGCTCTGCAAAAGTACTGTGAGAAGTAAACTTTGCAATACTAAACAGAGTTCCTGTTAGTCTCTGTGCTCAGTGTCTCCCTCCATAAATGTAAGATACAAATGTTCTTTCTCCAACGGCCGATCATTTATTACTACAGGCCTGCTTAGAGCAGTTCAAAATGGCATGTGCGCTCTCACCGAGAGAAGCCAGTTTTCTCTTTCAGCTCTGCGTCTATTTTTAAAACAGAATCCTTTACCAGTGTCTTCCTTAAAATGTTAGTTCCTTCTTAAACCATCTCCAAGTTGTTAAATGATACAAATTAAGAGAGTGAATCTGAAGAACAGGACATTCTGATATTTGCAGAATGTCACTTATCTCAGTGCCAAGAGCAACCCCTTTCCTCTTGTCTCTATGGAAAGTGTGGAGACAGAAACTCCTTGTAAAAGGCCAAAACACGACTTGTTCTGACATTAGTTGAAGTCTAACGAGAGTGTGCCTTAGCCTCTGGTTAGAGAAAAAAATGTCCACCTTTTCTGTTATAGCACCACAATCTGTGGATCAAAACCACTTAGCAGCATAGTTCTCAAACCTTGCTGCACATGTTAGGGATCAAAACCATTTAGCAACATGTTTCTCAAACCTGGCTGCACATCCAAATCACCTGAGCAACTTATAAAAAACTCAAATTGCCAGTTCTAAACCCTGACCACCTGAATGATAAGCCAAGAGGCTCCTCAACTCCCTCTTCTCACTGTGAATTTGACAAGGCACAAGTGCAGGAGACCAGTGCTTAGATTAAGCTACAGTTAACAAGGCAACCATGGCTTGTCACACAAGGTGAGTTCCATATTCCACAAAGACTCTGAGTAAGAAGAGGAGTCTCATCTACAGGGAGAAAGGCTGCCTTCTGGAATCTATGCCATGGAGGTAGAAGATGATAATGAGCCCATATGGCTACCTCTCCTTCTCACATCTCTGTTGTGCCTTGGGTCTTCTTCTTCTAGCAAGCATGCTCTCGTGAGAACAAGAGGAGAGCCCTGGCTTGTATGGCTCAGTGAGTTGAGCACTGGTCTGCCAACCCAGAGGTCCTGGTTCAATATCTAGTCAGGACACATGCCTGGGTTGCACGCCAGGTCCCTAGTTGGGGACATGCAAGAGGCAACCAATCCATGTTTCTTTTGCACATCAATGTCTCTCTCTCTCTTCTTCTCCCTCCATGGCTAATATTTATGTGCCATGCTCTTGTCTAAACTCTTTATACGAATTAACTCATTTCACCCTTCTTAAAATACAACTAACTAAAGAAGCAAAGTCAAAAGACCAACAGAAATACACCTTGAACCATTTCCTAGAATCAGCTTGGATTCTGCTCCCTTTCCTGGAACTAGCCCCAACTCTTCCCAAGTCAGTTCGTTAGCGCTGCTGCTCTGGGTGCCACCAGTAGTTTAGGCAATGCTGTCTTAGGTTGTCCTCCCTAAAAAGTTCCTCTTGAGAAAAAGGATTTAAGTGCCAGTAGTTTATTTGGAAGGTGATTCCAACAAAAGAAAGTGGGGGATTGCAACAGGAAAGTGAAGGGAGGTAACAAAAAATGTAAGGGAACTAATAAAAAATGTATGAATGAGCAGGTTACCACAAGGTGCAGAAAGCTGGTGCATTTACCCTTCAATTCCCTCCCCTTCTTGGATACTGCAAGCAATAATCCTCTACATTTTCTGCCTATACTGCTTGAGAGCCCAAAGTCCTCAGGCTGAGAGACCAGGTCACAACAGAAAGATGCTCAAGGCCTCTGTGGGAGCCCTGAGTGCTCAAGGGAGAGGGCGCACCTGTGGCAGGGAGTGCTACAGGTACCTTTGAAAGGCCTATGTCACAGCAGGAAAGGAGAAAAGGGAAGGAAACCATTACATTTTTTTAAACCATGATCTTTTCATTAGAGCTCCAAGGAAAGATTTAGTTGGTTCTGGCTCTACTTCTCCTGCATGATATTTTTGTGCTTTTTTTATTATTATTATTTATTTACTTATTTTTAAAATATATTTTACTGATTATGCTATTACACTTGACCCATTTCCCCCCCTTTCTTCCCCTCCACCCCTCTATTCCCCACCCTTTAGTTTTTGTCCATAGGTCATATACATAAGTTCTTTGTCTTCTACATTGACTGTACTATTCTTAACCTCTCCCTGTCTGTTTCCTACCTACCATTTCTGTTACTTATTCTCTGCACCTTTTCCCCCTCTCTCCCCCTACCACTCCCCTGTTGATATCCCTCCACGCCTTTTTTAAATCCCTTTAACATTTCATACAATAAAGGCTGGGTGATGATGAACTCCTTGAATTTGACCTTATCTGAGAAGCACTTTATCTGCCCTTCCATTCTAAATGATAGTTTTGCTGGATAGAGTATTCTTGGATGTAGATCCTTGCCTTTCATGACTTGGAATACTTCTCTCCAGCCCCTTCCTGCCTGAAAGGTCTCTTTTGAGAAATCAGCTGACAGTCTTATGGGAATTCCTTTGTAGGTAACTGTCTCCTTTTCTCTTGCTGCTTCTAGGATTCCCTCCTTATTTTTAATCTTGGGTAATGTAATTATGATGTGCCTTGGTGTGTTCCTCTTTGGGTCCAACTTCTTTGGGACTCTCTGAGCTTCCTGGACTTCCTGAAAGTCTATTTCCTTCACCAGCTTGCAGAAGTTCTCCTTCATTATTTGTTCAAATAAGTTTTCAGTCCCTTGGTCTTCCTCTTCTTCTCTGGCACCCCTATGACTCGATGTTGGGATGTTTAAGATGTCCTGGAGGTTCCTAAGCCTCTCCTCAGTTTTTTGAATTCTTGTTTCTTCATTCTTTTCTGGTTGGATGTTTTTTTCTTTCTGCTGGTCCACTCCATTGATTTGAGTCCCAGTTTGCTTCTCATCCCTATTGGTTCCCTACAGATTTTCCCTCATTTCCTTTATATTATCCTTCACTTGCTCAATTAATTGTGACCATCTTTCTTCCAATCCTGTGAGCATCCTGATTACCAGTGTTTTGAACTGTGCATCTGATAGGTTGGCGATCTCTTTGTCACTTAGTTGTATTTTTTCTGGAGCTTTGATGTGTTCTTTCACTTGGGCCATTATTTTTCTCAGTGCGCCTGTTATTTTAAGGGGCAGAGCCTTAGGTGTTCACCAGGGTGGGGTAACCCATGCTGTTGTGTCGTGATGCTGTCTGTGGTGGCAGAGCCTGAGAGAACAATGGCTCTCTGCACTTCCCCAGCTACCCACAAGCAAGTTGGGTCCTTCCTTGCTGGCTCTGGGGTGAGTGGGCAGGCCTGCACAGTTCCAAGTCCCCGTGGACCTCTCCAGTGAACTCTCCTATGAGGCTGGGAGTTCCTCCCACTGCCATCTCAACCCCCACAGATGTTTTCAATTGGTGATTTGAGGCTTTATTCCCCTGCATTGGTGGGCCGTGTGGTCTGTTCCGCTCCCCAGCTTTTCCTCCCAGTTTATGTGCACGCAAATGAGGGACCACCCAGTCCACCAGTCTCAGCCCCGGTTTTGCCGAGTGCACCCGCGGAGTTTTGGCCAGGCACGCCCACCACAGGCCTGTCCGGGCAGCTGGAGTGTTGCTGGTACCGCTCGCGTCTTTTCGAGCGCTCTCCACCTGGCTCCGCCCCACTTACCGGTCTGGATGAACTTGTCTTCTTTAATTCCTTGGTTGTCGGACTTCCACTCAGTTCATTTTTCTGTCAGATCTGGCTGCTTTTGTTTATTAAATTGTTGTTTTTCCTCTTTTGGTTGTGCGAGGAGGCACAGTGTGTCTACCTACCCCTTCATCTTAGCCAGAAGTCCTTGTTTTGTTTTTAAGGGGCTTGGCGATTCATGTAACAGAGAAGGCTTCTCTCTCCAGCCATTTGTATCCATGCCTCAGCTCCTTTGCTTATGCTGTTCCCTCCAATAGAATGCCTTCATGTTCTTCCTGGATGACCATGACCCTATTGGTTCTTCAAAGACCAAATAAATTCTCACTGCCATCCATTTTAGTTTTTCCTTATATTAACCCCATTTCCTTCTCTCTGGGTCATAGTTAGCCATCTTCATGTTTGTATCCCCCTTTAAGCCAATATTTTGCAAGTGATAGGTGCTCAATAAATGGATGGATAGACCACTTCTGAACACAGCAGTCCCCTCTTATTCACAATTTCACTTTCTGTGGTTTTAGTTACCCACGGTCAACCACGGTCCAAAAATATTAAGTAAAAAATTCCAGAAATAAACAATTCATGATTTTTAAACTGTGCACCATTCTAAGGAGTGTGACAAAATCTTGCAAGTCCTGTTCTGACCCGCCAAGGATGTGAATCATCCCTTTGTCTAGTATATCCACACTGTACATGTATATGCCACCCACAAGTGCCCTTATTTTACTGAATAATGGTCCCAAAGTGCTGGCAATTTGGGCACGGCAAAAGTAAGTCACAAAGTACTCCCTTTTATTAAAAAGTTGAGTACAGTACAATATTTTCAGAGAGAGGCACATTCACATAACTTTTATTTCAGTACATTTTTTTTATCATTATTCCATTTTACTATCAGTTGTTGTTACTCTCTTAATGTGCCTAGTGTACACATTAGACGTTTTCATAGGCATGCATGTATGGAAAAAACATAGTATATGTAGGGTTCAGTACTCTCTGTGGTTTCAGGCATTCATTGGGGGGTCTTGGAAGGTACGCCCTGTGGATGAGGGGAGACTACTATAAATAGATGTCAAACTTCTTCCATATGATTTTTCAAACCCTGGGCATATGACTGTGGAAGAGAAATCTTGTTCTTCCTTGCACATTTAAAAAACTGTTAGTTCATTCAGTATTATTGGTTTCCAGTGTTTCTCTCTCTTTCATAAGTACTATATTAGGTTTATTGCAACGAGGGCTCACATACATTTTATCAGTGAGGTGGTACAGGTGAGTTCATAGATCCATTAGAAACTGGCATTATTGAAGACAAAGAGAAAATTTATTGGCTCTGCTGGATAGAGTAAACAGTTTCACAAATCATATTCCATTTTTAGAAGCAAATCTCCACATTTTTTTGGTCAAAAAATCCCCTTTTCCTATTAGGGTCTTATCATTTGGTTTTTGAACTCCTACTCATCCTCCAGAACCCAGATAGATCACTTGTCACTTCTGTAAAGAGGCAAAACAAAAAGAATCTGACATTTGTGGAACACTTACTCTTTTGCAGACACTGTGTGAGGCACTCTAATTATATTCTTTTATTTTATTCCCCCAGCAATGCTGCAAGGCAGGAATTAACCCCAGGCTCATTTTCCAGAAATGGAAAATAGAGCTAAGTAAAAACTTACCTAATATGTGATGAAATCAAAATTTCAATACAAATCTCTCAAAAAGCAGTGTACACATACTTTCTGCCAGTGCTTACATATAACTCTTTGTATAATAAACTTTTAAAAAAGTGCACATGTCATTACTCAAGGTACTAATACATTCTTACGTTCTTATTCAATAAACTTGTTAGTTGAATATTATCAACTACATTTTACAGAGGCAGAAAGGTCTGGGGTTGGCGGTTCTTTTTTGCCTCCGTTTTCTGTTCTTCTATAATGGCTCACATATCTCAATACAGCATCTGTGTTAAGATTTCACAATTATGTGCTTACACTTCTATCTTCTAAACATGAATATTAATTTCCATGAGGACAAGGTTTCTATCATTGTGTGTGTTTGTGTGTATGCACATGCATCCTCAATGTATGAGTAAATGAATGAAGGTGTGGAATGAATGAACAAATTCACCCTGCACTCTAACTTGTAATGTAAAAATAAGTCAGTACTTCAAAAAAGTCCATAATTTATTTGACAAACTAATCTTTGACAAAATAGGGTTATGAAATACTTAACATTCTGAGAATAGTTAGGCCATCTAGAATGTATTTATTCTTTTTATTATTTCAGGTCACTTATATCTTTACCTCCTTGACATCTAGTGATGTGTCAAGGCTTTGGATTCTGACCATCTGGCTCTTATCTGTCTCTGGATATTGGCAAGAATCAGAAAACAATAAGGCAAATGATGTGTCACCAAGGTTCCCTACACTAAATGTTATGTACCTAACTCAGATTAGAGGCTCCCTGACCCTTACTTAGAGCATAATTACTCTTATTTGATAAATAATCTTAATACAGTTGATTTTTCTAAGATGACAGCCCATAAGAAGAAGCCAAGTAAAATGGAACAGACTGTCAGAGACAGACACACTTAGAGCCTGTGGGAGAAGAGAGAGCACAGAAACAATAAAAAGGGCATAAATAAGAACTTGAACACATACCATTCTCAGAAAATTTAATGTAAAGAAAAAAAGCCCTGCCTTGCTGCCTGGGCTCTGAGGAGATCATTGCATTGTGGCAAAGAACAACATTGTCAAAAATGATTAAATATTTCCTATCAACTCTTTTTTAAAATACAAGGACATGAACAACTTATACTTTTAAAGAATGACATATTCAAAATAGTTACAATCCTTTTTTAACAAAAAAAAGAATAAAATTTTTCTTCTTAAATGGGCAATTTCAACTATTGAAAATCATGGCCATTAAGAATTGTTCCCTAGAGTCTATTTCCTTCACCAGCTTCGGGAAATTCTCCATCATTATGTGTTCAAATAAGTTTTCAATTCCTAGGATTTCTTCTTCTCCTTCTGGCAGCCCTATGATCCTTATGTTGGGCCGTTTACAGATGTCCTGGAGGTTTCTGAGCCCCTCCTCCGTTTTTTGAATTGTTGTTTCTTCATTCTTTTCTGGTTGGATGTTTTTTTCTTTCTGCTGGTCCACTCTGTTGATTTGAGTCCCAGTTTCATTCTTATCTCTATTGGCTCCCTGCAGATCTCTCCTCATTTGTTCAAGCAATTTCAATAATTTTTCATCAAATTCTGAAAGCATCCTTATTACAAGGGTTTTGAACTGTGCATCTGATAGGTTGGCTATCTCTTGGTCGGTTAGCTCTGGAGCTTTAATCTGTCCCTTTCTTTGGGCCATTTTTTTTCCCTCGGTGAGCCTGTTACTATAAGGAGGGCGGAGTCTTGGAGATCCCCTGTGCAGGGAAACTCAAGGTAGTTGTGCTGTGACGTAGCCTGTGGGGGCGGGACCTGAGCTCACAATGGCGCCTTCTCTGCTCTCCGCGCCCACACCGCCTCCTGCAAGCAATTTGAGCCCCTCTGTGCCAGCTCCCGGGGTCGCTCCGGGTCGGTGTACGGGCTGCACAGCTCCAATCCTGTGAGGCCGGGAGTTCCTCCCACCGCCGGCTCTCCCGCACAGGTGCTCTCAATCTGCACCGATGGGTTGTGCCCTGCTTTCTCTCCCGGTCCGTCTGCACGACAATGCAGATTTGCCCGGTCCACCAGTCTCGGCCCGCTGGATGAGCCGGGCGCTGGCCATGCTTCGGTTAGGCACCCCCGTCTCTCAGTGTGCTGCAGCCGTGCGGGAACCGCCCCTCCAATCGTGGTCCTGCGGTCTGCTCACCAGCTCACTGGGAAATCCAGGAAGCTCAGAGAGTCCCAAAGAAGTTGGACCCAAAGAGGAACACACCAAGACACATCATAATGACATTACCCAAGATTAAAAATAAGGAGAGAATCTTAGAAGCAGCAAGAGAGAAGGGGACAGTTACCTACAAAGGAATCCCCATAAGACTGTCAGCTGATTTCTCAAAGGGGACCTTGCAGGCAAG